>JAESVK010001396.1:817709-874379 GCA_017140935.1 Hamamelis virginiana | reverse complement strand
GATAGTCAAGGTCAAAGTTTGACTTCCTTTGCAGATTTCAACGTCTGTTCATTTGGTACTTCCCTCTGCTGCTTTGGATCGTTTTCGGACGTTCCTTTGATTCGAGATGCTCTTCAGGGCTTCATCGGTGACGACTTTATTTAATGTAATCTGCACATATTTCTTGAAACGGAGATTTAAACCCATTTGTACAGATATTCATATAAAACGCTATTTATTAAACAATTATATATATAAGAGAACATAGAAATACCCTAGTTGAATGGTATGATTGGGGTACAATCAATAGCCAACCTAGAAACTCAGTCGAACTTACCTTCCTAGGAATTTAAACCAAAACGGAATACATAACAAGCTTGAGCACTTGATATTAACGAGAAGTTGCGTTACTTTCGAGCTTGATGTAGTCACTGATCTTTCAGGGATTACTGGCTTGAGTTCAATCACAGACACTGGCTTTTGTCAGTCGAATTAGCCAACATATACATATGGTATACCTAACATAATTGAAATAATAGAACGAATTCAAGTTAAGCAAGATAAGAGTCAATCTTTATTCTAATAAGCATGATTTGAAATAGATCAAAAGCACTTGTAACTCATAATCATCAAGATATAATGAACTCGAAAATCTATTTGGTGTTTTTGAAACAATTTTTGTAAAACAAAAAATAACAAAACAAAAAAAAAAAAACTTTTAAGGTTTTTGACAATATGACACCAATTGAGGAAAAAAAAAAAAGAAACTTTACTCTTCTCTCCCCCTAAATGTGATACCAATGAACAAAAAAGAAAATCTAATTACATAGTTTAGCTTTAAGAAAAAGATATGAAGATAATGACATGCAATCCTAAGCTAACTATGGATACTTTAATGTCTTTTCGAACAAAGATAGTTTAACATCGTTTCAGACGCAGCTAGTTTAAAGTCATTGTGGACTAGAAGCTCACATTCACTAGAGGGAGTGAGAACGACCCTTACCTAGAGAAGGACTTAGGTAGAGAGATATCAAATCCTCTTTACTAATCCAAACAGTCATAATATTTGTTTGCTTTGAAGCTTCCTTGACTGTAGGAGTTGACTTCTTCTTTCCACTATAAGGCAAGTCAACTCGTGTCCTAGGGGTCCTAGACACTCTTGAAAATTTTCTGTAGTCTCTTCTAAACCAACTAGAATGAGTGTCTCTATTCAAAGCAAGTGAAAATTGCTTCAAGTGAAAGCAATGTGGTCGAATGTGACTTTTCTTACCACAATGGTGGCAAGGGGGAACAATGCTAGAAGAAACATGATATGCAGTATGAGACACACTTTTAGATGCAACCCTGGAGGTCTTCTTGAGACTAAGACAATGAGGCCTAATATGACCCAAAACTCCACAATTAAAGCATTTTGGAACAAACTTTTTCTTTGGAGTTTGGTCAACCTTAGATGTAGACTTTATTAAAGGTTTCTCTACCTTGGAAATGGATTACTCGACTTCTCCTAAAGTAGGTTTAGTCTCACACGAGGTAAATTATAACCTTTCTCTTTCTACGTTCCTCTTAACAGTCCCAAGTAAGATATTAAGTTGCTCTGATCTTTTACCTAAGTTAATTTTCAATTCACGAGCATCTTTGACCTCTTGTTCAAGTCTAGTAATGGTAGAAACAAACTCACTTTCTTTATCAGTCCTAGACTTGACCACACCCTCTAATTTATCAACTTTCTTAACAAGGGTGTTTCTCTCTGTCTCAATAGCTACAAGCTTATTGGAGAGAGTTACTCTATATGTCTTTAGTTGACTAGCAAGAGCCTAAAAATCTAAGGCTTCTTATTTGAGAACCTATCTTTCTTTTTCTCTAGGGTTTTCAATACCCTATATGTAGCCACCATATTCAAGCCGCCACTCTAGGGTTTCTAAACCCTAGATGGCCGAAACTTACAAGGGTCCAAGAACCCTAGTTGTAGTCGTCATCCATTAAAGCCATTCATTATCTAAGGTTTACAAACCCTAGTTTGCAAAAAATCAAAACAAGAACATTAAAGGTTCAAGAACCCATAGGGCCGAATTCATCAAAGGGGTCTTTTTCAAATCTTATTTGACCAAAACATATTTTAAACACATGCCAAGCTATGCCATTCATGATTCGAATCATGGTTTGAGTTGGCTCTGATACCACCGAAAGAAAACCATGTTTAAACGCAGCGAAACGTGAAAAATAAAACTTTTTAATGGTTTCCTTCCCAATGAAGTTCTCAAACAATGAATCGAATCAAAACTAATAAACATACAAGGTTAAAAGATTACTTGTGTTCCTTTGCCAATTGCTTTCCACGAAAATCTTCGAGCTCCAAAAGTATGGAAGCCTCCAATGATAGTCCACACGAACCTAAGACTTCTTGCCCTTTGTATATTCACAACATTTGAGAGAGCATACAAGCTAGAGAGGGAAGAGAGGGAGACGGCTAGAGGGAGAGAGGCACACTAGAGCTCACGGCCTAGGGTTGTGCTCTCCTCTTTTTTATATCTTTTCTCTTTTAGTGATGTTTGGTTACAAGTGCTAGCTTGACAAAACATCATATTGATGAGTAATACTCTTGTTATTTATATTCTTGACCCCTTACTTATTAACCTTTAATAACAAGGGTCAAACTTATATAAATTAGAGTATTCTCCTCCCACAAGTTCAAGAAGATCACTTATGCCCTTATGTGTGTGACCCATTAGGTTCACTCCAACCTAGTAGTGGCAGGGAACATCTCAATGTTTACCAAAATAGAAACTTTCTATTTTTGGTTCGATTGGAACAATTCCAATTTTGCCCTCAATGATAACACTTATCATTGGGCCTTCACTAGTCATGAGTGACGTCTAGCAATGTGTCATGACAAACCCTAGGTGTGGGTGAATATACCTGTATAAAATGAACCATTCGTGTAATAGATAATCTTTCACCAAACAATGTCACGATTAAGTTAGTTGGGTATGGATTCATGTTAAACCCTAACTTAATCCTGTGTTAGCTATTCATCAAAATATAAACTCAATTAGGTTAACCCTTGAAAACACTTTTTCTTGGTTACCTTTTACTTTGGCCAAAGACTTTATTGAGTTATTATTTGTGAATGAACCATAACATTCTCCCTTTGATATTAAGGGTGGTGATCCCCTATTGCACACTTACCTATCTTCATGTATAACTAACTAAAGTCAATGAGTATCGATTACATCCTCTTGATCAAGAGTGTACAAGATACTATCAAACTCTAGGAATTAATACATAAGATAATTAGTGGTGTCTCAGGAATGAGGATTACAAATATAACTATGCACATGAGCAGCTTTTGACATAAAAATACATTTCCATAAGCTGTACTCATATTGGTCACGTTCAGTGTACTTGTTCTTCTAACAAGCACCCACAGGTTTACTATAGTGTCTCTACACTGATGGTATGGGACTCACCATTCTCCATAGGAGATAGTATAACCTGTGCTAATCTTCATGGTTTATTATCGCCCAAATAAATAAACATATGATCAGGAACATATCTAGAATAGATGTACTTGAGAATTGTAAGTCTCTCTATCTCAACACTTGAGATACAATTCTCTATCATGTTATCTAAGGACATTCATGAACAGTTATAAATAACACAAGTTTACATGATAATAAAAGTCATTTCATAAATGAATAAAGTTTCATACATGAATCTAAATGAAATATAAGTTCCCTAAATACAACCTAATAATTGGTTTTGGGGCATACTTCTAACATCCCTATCTTGAATAATCAACTAACGAGTCTACGTTAGTCTTCACAGTATCCCCACGAACTGAGTCCACGGTCGTAGTTCCTCAAACCGAGTCCACGATGCCAATGGAAATCCACCATCACAATTCGAATCCACAAATCCAATAGACAATGCAGGTATGACGTTGATTCAATCAAACTACCCTGTTCTATGCATCAGTTCTAAGATGAATATCCAATAGGTATAGGATGCATAGAATTCTTCAAGGAGGCTAGGGTTTCAATTAATATGAATATCAATTCTAAGCTATGTATTTAAACCCTACGAAATTTCCTTTAAATATGTTCTGAAAAACATGCCTAAGTATTTCAACTATAATAGAACTGATTAGGGGCTGAAAACACTGAAATAGGCGAAAATTACGAGCCGGGTCGATCCTACTTATATGGCTGGATTGATCCAAACCCTTCTGCATTGAGGACCGATCCGGACCATAAGCTAGGATCGATCTAATTCTGCAGGTGTAAAATAGGATCAATCCAACATATGCAATTTCCAAAAAATTGATTAATTTTCACATAATTTGGATCTAAAAGCATATAATGATCATTCCTAGGTTCATTGGGCAACTTAAACCACCTATGGTCAATGAATCAACCTAGGTTCTAAGTCAAGCTTACCTTCCTAGGAATTTAAGCCTTATTTGGATGCAATTCGAGCTTGAGATACAAGACATTGACGATTTGATTCGATTCTCTCATGCTTGATGCTATAACTTGAGCTTCTTAGGATTATGGGCTTGAGACCAATCACATACTCAGGCTTTTGATATTCGAATTAGCCAACACTAATACATGGTAAACCTATCAGAATTGAAGACAATGCTAAAATTAAATGCTAGGAACTAGATAAAACAGAAACTGTAGTAGTGTTGATGTGTGATGTTGAGATTCTTTTTAAAGCCTCCAAATCCAGTATTTATAGGAAAAAAATCTCCAGCAGCCGTTAATGGACTACTCATGTGTTGTTGCTTGTAGAGCAATCACTTTGTTGGTTCCTATTTTCATGCCACAATCCCCTTGAAGATAGGGACCCTTCTCATGTTCTGTTGGCTACATTCTTGACTTGGTCAACACTTCTTCAAATCTGACTTCAGTTACAAACCTGGACTTTAGCGTACAATAAAATTAAATCCATTTTATATATTTGGGCTTTTATCCATAGTGGCCCGTTCAAAAGCCTACAATGAATTGACCAATTGCTTTTTAAAACCCAAGATTTTATTTGCAGCCCCAACAACCATATGTCATCCTGTAACGATTTAGAGGATGAGATTATTTTAAATCTCTTAATGAGTTCTATGGCCCTTATGGGTGGGATGTTAGAGTTACGGGAGCATCCTTGATAGACTCACCTATTTAAGTGTGGAAGTGAGGCCGCTTCCTATGAGAATTGGGCTAATTCTCTAGGCGCTTATAAAAACCGGGATAAAGCACATGGCCATATTGTGCTGGCTTTTGAAGCTCGTATAACGACACCTTGAATAATATGTGTATAACGTAATTCTAGTATCCTCAACCAGTTTTAGTTTCAAGGCTTAGACCACTTTGACTCTAATACTAGATTTATTGAAATAATAAATGAAGGTTTCAAGGCAATGCCAGCTCATCATGCATGTTGTTCTAACTTTACCCAAAGTTGTTAAATTTTTTTGTTGAGTTTTATTAAAATAAGTGGGGGATTGTTGGATATTTTAATAAAAAAAAATATTTGATTTATTGTGATGATCGTATTTATATCATGAGTTATAATTTGATAGTCAAATATTATTTTCTCCATTTAATTTTGAGTAACCGACATAACCTCATTTTACCATTATGATAGAATTTTAATACTATCTTCATAAGCTACAAATTCTTACTCCTATAAATAGATGATGATTCTAAGACATATATACACTCACGCTTTTTCATCATCTCTTCTAATTTTCTATAAGTTAGTCTTTGTTATTTTTCCTTGAGTTTTTTATGAGTTTATTGAGAAAAGTTGGGTGTTGTGTGAAGCTTTTATCTCCTCATAGTTGTGTAGGCTTTGAGAATATAACAGTGAGTGGCTGGGCTATTGTATCCTGGAGGCAGCGTGCTTGTGAACTACTACATTGAATATAATACGTAGTCATGACATGAAACGTCTTAAAGATAGCGACCTAGTCCGCGCCTCAACCCTGCCAATCTTCATTTTTCTATGTAGTTCATAAGAGTATTTAAAGTAATATCTATCTATTATATTTTAAAGAGGTAAGATTTGTGCATGGGTTCCAACATTTCCTAACTGATTTGTGACAGACTTCCCATATTCATACTTTCCTTGTGGTGTATTTATCATATTTGTTTTTTTCAAATTTGAATTAATTAAATAAAATGGAAATGATTAAAAATGAAAATAATGTTGAAAATGTGAAATGGACTATAACAGAAATTAAAGGGTAAATTTGTATTTATCAAATATATATGGACTTAATGCAAATAAATTAAAAAATAGAGGGCCCTAATGGGTTACAAAAAAACTTACGAGCCAAATATATATGTTATAGTGTTTAAATGGGGGCCAAATATGTAATAGTGTTTAAATGAGGGACTTCTGACTAAACCCTCCTCCCACCCCCACCCCCTTCATCCTCACATTAATCGTTCTAAACTCTCCCTTAATTCTTAACTTTTTCCAAAGCTTTCAAGTTTCAATTCTCAGGCTCACTCTCAAGTCTCAAGCATTCAAGCTCTCTAGTAATTTTTTTTTTAAGCACATAAAATTATTATTTCTTATTATTATTAATTATTCATCTCACCAAAATAATTTTTCATCTCAAAATTTTGTTGAATAAACATCTCATATTTTTTAAATTAATCATAGAATTTGTTGTTATTTAATTTGAATTGTTCATATACTATTTTTATTGTTAATTTCTATTATTTAGTTGTAGTTAATTGTTTTACTAATATTTATCGATTATATTAATTGTATTTGTTATTGTCTGTGTTTAGGGATGCAAAAAAGCCAAGCCAATCTGAGTTTTGGATTGCTCCAATATGGATGGTTTGATTAAGAATTTGATGAGCTTGAGCTTAGTCTAATCGAGCCAAGCTTAATTTGATTTGCTTGACTTTAACTTGTTGTGCATAGTGTTCTATTATGGCAATACAGAAACTAAAACCCTAATTGTAAAGTTTCATTAGTACAAAGTAGTAAGTAGCAACTCTTAAGCTCCATTTGGATGTTGGAAAGTAGAAGGGAAGCCAAAAAGAAAATTCTAAAATTTGGTTAGAAATAGAATCCCTTCTTTTGTATGATTAACCTTATCTGATTCCTATTCCTAATTCCTTTTTAGATTGAAATAGGGGCTTAAGCGCATCGTTTATGTAAAAAATACCATTACCGCAAGATCAACTCATTTTTTTCTTTTGTATGTTTGGTCTTCCTTTTTATAGATTTATTTCTTAATGTTTTGTAAATTGGATTGTGACATTTATAAGTCACGCGGACTAATTTTTGTTCTCTTCTTTTCTTCTCAGACTTCTTTTTTTTTTTCAATCTCTTGTAATTCTTTCTATATACTTTCATTTATTAATAATAAATGAAAAAGGAAGGAAAATTGTATTGTAAGTTTTGACCATATCTTTTGCGGGACTAACACGTACTTAAGGACCTTATTTTATTTTATTCAAATTCACATAAGTTGGATTGTTATTTTTAAGACCGTTTACATAAGTTAATTCGTAAACAACTTGCAAAGAAATTCGTAAATAAACTTGTGTTTAAGCTCGCAAATAGGACTGTATTTTATTTTATTTTATTCAGCATTACCTAATTTCAACCATTGTTTCTAAGATTACAAACGAAATCAAGCCATTCATACTTTTGAATCAGCTTGCGTTTAGGTTCTGAAATAGACCTATAATTGAGTCTTGAATAGGCTCAATTTATAGAAGGTTTTCTCTCTTTTTTTAGTTTCTATAGGACAACGATATAAAAGCTTCTATTTTTTTTTTTTTTAGCTTTATTGTACTGAATTTCAATTTTCCTCTATTGTATATAGCCTGGGCCGGAACCAGTATTTTTACTCAAGGGGGCCCAAATTTGAATGTAAGAGTATTATTTTTTAATATGAAATTGGCATAACATAGCCATTTTTATAATATATATAATTGTAAGTTTATAAATTATTAGTGCCAAAATCGCAATACCATAAAAATTTATACAAATTTATTTGGTGATGATATCACTATTCAATCCATGGATTTGGAAGGTTAAATAGTATTTCTATCCAAATTCAGTATAATCCATAAGAGTTTGTTAATGTTTGTGGGCTATAGTTCAAAATAAATTATTTTAAGTTCATATATTTTTTTTGAAAAATCAATTGAGTATAACTCTCTCAATTTAAGCCCTTTTTGGGTTGTTATATATGTGCTATATATATATATATGCTACACAACCAGAAACTTTAACCCGAATTAAAAAAACCACCATGATGTGTCATGCTTTGAGTGGTGTAGAATCTATTTTTCACACACCACTCAAAACATGACACATCATGGTGGTGTTTAAATTCGAGTTAAAGTTTCTGGTTGTGTAGTATTTTTGATATATATATGATTCAAGTCTACTCAAAACAATTTTGTGAAAAATGAATTGTTCTCACCTTAATTGAGGAAGATAAAAATATAAATGCATGATGTTTATGCGAGCCTCTAGCCAAAATTCATTTCTCTTTCCTTCACATTCCTTCTAATGTACTCTCTCTTTTTCTTCTTTTTCTCTTTTCTCTATTCGACAGCCACCTCAATCCCTTTCCAAAATTTTGATGCTAATTTGTTCATTCAATTTTATTGTTAAATTAGGAATGCCGGTCTTTAGAGTGGTTGTATAAGATATACAATGTAGAAAATAACAAGAATGATATTATAAGGTGTACATTACGCAAAGTGGTGACCTCAATAGGGCAAAATGCTGAGCATATTTTGAAAAACTGACCGTTAGGTTAGATAAACCCGTTTATCAATTTCATGTTCACAAAAAATCACAGTGATCCAACGGTCGATTTATGAAAATCTTACTAGGGAAAAATTGCGATATTTTGAAAATCAAATTAAATGTAATAATTTTTCACAGTGATATTTGCCAGAACCCAACCGTTGGATCATTGTGATTTTTGGCAAACATGAAATTGACAAGCAGTTCATATAATCTAACTATCAGTTTTTTAAATATGCTCTATATTTGGCTCTATTGAGAACACCTTATACAGCTTTATGTAAGGTATAACTTATAATAGCATTCCTATGTGTAGAAAATTTTCAAAAAGTCAGGCCCCCTTCCCTTCCTTTGGTTCCACCACTACATATAGCAGTAATAATGAATCAAGTGGGTTGTAAATAGCCCGTGAACAAATTTGATAAGAAACAAACCAAAGTTTAACTCAATTAGATTCGTATCAAGCTTGACTTAAACTTTTTAATAACCAAGCTTTTAACCAAACCAAGCTCAAGCCAAAATCTCGGTTTTATTAAGCTTGTTTGTAGGCTCGGATGTTTTATGGGCATTTCCTTCTTTTTAGCTATATTTTGTGTATAACAAAAAAAAAAAAAAAGGGTAAATTTCGTGATCAGTGTGGAATGGGAGCAACAAGTGAATCAATTCCCATTCAAGAGAAATGGCACCCAGAATTTCATTCCAAAAAGAACTAAGCATGAGCCATTGAACCAAATCTTAATTCACCGAGGGATTTTATTGGTATATATACAAGCAAAGTATCCATCTGCCTACAATTTGTTGGTATCTGTACGATTTTGATTTTATTGGTAATAAATTAAAGTTTAGTGCTATTTCCCAGGTGTTATTTCCTTACTTCCATGAGTCGCAACTTTGCATGAATTTACACTCTTAGAAAGGGAATCAAAAATCTTTTTAGAAATGGAAATGGAAATGGAAATCCATACAGATCCACAAAATCTTATTCCCTTGCATGGATAGCTAACCTTGATACCAAGGCATCGCCCATTAAATGTGGACTTGTGCTCACTGAATCTAAAAATATGGTCCAACCTCTTGCAGTCTAGTTGAATGGTTAGCATTTAATGTCAATAGCATGTTGGCATATGTCATTAGAGTAATGCTATGCATCGCTACAAAATATTGCTATAAGAATCCCTGTGAGGGAAAAAAAAATTGTGAATTTTTAAAATTATCTATTGGTAATTTTCTTTGAAAATTTGGAGTAAGAGTAAACTTCTATCATTAGGGAGGGGAAAAAAGAAACAAAAAGAGGTCAACATTCGGCCTCGACCAAAAAATGTAGTTAGATGTGGTAGTTCGGTTAAGTACATCGTTATTCATTGTTTTTTATTTTTGTTCAAACGATAGAAACCTACCCCATCCCAACACTCTCTCCAATATTAATAAATAATTATCAACATACTTCTATGTCCAGTGAACTTAAGAACTTAAGACCTCTGTCCTAAAAGTGGAGATAGATGTCACAGGTGACCATTACTGACATCATTGCTCTATCAGAGCTCCTTGGTAAATCATTTCCCATATTATTATTGTAATAAGCAATCTGGGGGAAGATGGAAGAAGGTTCCATATAGTGACTTTAAATGGAGAGAAATAGTGAAATACAGAGTATTATTAGACATACCAGATATGTAGGGATACTATGATAATTAAAAATTTCAAAAATCATTGACTCTTAGAGTATTATTAAGGGTAATTTAGAATCCTTGAGATGAATCTTTCAGATGGATTATGATCATAACGTGTCTTTCTCCTACTGCCATCAGATCAAAGTATCGCGAACGGGCATTGTGCACATGCAAAGCCCCCTCATGATAATTAAGAATTTTCTTTGAAACTCAACTTAGCAATAAGATCACAACCGTTGAATTCGTAGACTGATGGAAAAGAAAAAAGTAAAACAATTCAAGGGTGACTAATTGTTTGACATTTTAAAAGAATATATCTGGGTTTGACTGACTAAAATAGATCCTATATATTATCACATTCTTTCATGTACAAACTTAACAAAAATTATAAATTCTCTTCAGTTCTCACTCAATCTTCCACACACTTGAAAGTTGAATCAATGGATATGCAAATCATGAGCTGTGTTTTCTCTCTTTTAGCTGCAATGTTCATCTCTATAATGTTCTTGGTGCACAAGGACATTAAGAACAAAAACAAGAAGAAAGTGCCACCAGGAGAAATGGGACTTTTTTGGATTGGCGAAACGATGGAGTTCTACAAAGCTCAACGTAAAAACCAGCTGTTCGAAGAGTTTGTTCAGCCACGGATGAGAAAATATGGGAGAGTATTCAAAACAAGGATAATGGGATCACCAACAGTAGTGGTAAATGGAGCAGAAGCTAATCGGTTCTTCTTGTCAAATGAGTTCAAGTTAGTGATAAGCTCATGGCCATGGACATCGGTTCAGCTTATGGGCAAGGATTCAATCATGGCAAAAGAAGGAGAGCAGCACCGGTGCCTTCGAGGGCTTATAGCCACCAGCCTCAGCTATGCTGGGCTCAAGGTTTTTGCGCCTATAATGCTCGTGTGTGGGGTGATGATGTTTCAGAAGTGGTTAAATTTGATTCTGGTATTTTCCTCTTCAAGGCCACTAGCTCTGATGCTCTTGCTAGGATTTTGAGTGATGGACCGTATTATATTACTGGCAAATTCATGGTTATCATGAAATGGCATCCAGGATTAGAATTAAAGAAGTATTGTGTTTCTAAAATCCCTGTTTGGATCAAGCTTTTTCATGTTCCTCTTGTCCTACGTTCCACCAAGGGTTTGGAGTATATAGGCAGTATTCTAGGTAACCCTCTCTATATGGATTTACATACTGCTACAGGGAGTAGAGCAAGTTATGCTCGAATCTGTGTTGAGATTGATGCGAGATTTGATATTCCTAAATCTATTAAATTGGAAGTTGGAAATGGTGTAATTGAGGAAGTTGTTGTTGAGCTGCCATGGAATCCGGCTCGGTGTGTGAAGTGTCAGGTGTTTGGTCACTCTGTGCAGAAATGCCCTCTCTCTCCTCCTCTTGGCTCTGTTAAACCTATTAAACATGTTCAAGTGTGGAAGGCTAAAGCTGCTAGTGATGATCAATGGCAGAAGGTCCCTAATTCTAAACTCTCTGATTCTAGGGTTGAGGTAACGAATAAGGTTTCTATTTCTGGTAGTGATACCAGTAATAAGTTTGATATTCTTGCTTCTAGGGCTATGGAAGACTCTAGGTTCGATCAAGCTAATGAACCTTGGGTTGGCCCTAATGTAGCTGCCCCTGAGTCTCGTGAGTCTCTTAAAAAGAAGCTTAGAGAAAAAGTTCAGCATCTTCAGAAGGCGAGAGGGAGAGTTACTTGATTCCCTTGTTTCTTGTACTGCCTGTGGCTTTGGTTTTGTGTCCTTCCTTGCCTGGTTTCTGTAGGTTAGGTTGTTGGTTTGCTCCTCCTTATTGGTGTGAGCTTTTGGTTTGTTCTTCATTGTAATATCCTGTTTTTTGGTAATATATTCTCAATTATCCAAAAAAAACCAAAAAAAAAAAAAAAAAATGTGTAGAACAGTTCAATTGTACCTTGATACAAAATGGCATGGTCAAGACAAGATTAGCCTCTATCGTTCAACCAAGATTTTGACGTTTAAAATCGTGTTCGAGTGTTTGTTAGGGATGAATGTGGAGGCAGGAGTGTTGGGAAATTTTGAGAGAGTTTTGGAAGGGGTTTTTGCTCTACCAGTTGAGTTTCCTGGGTCTAGATTTTCGAGGGCGAAGAAAGCGAGGAGGAAGATAGAAAAGGTGTTGGTTGATATAGTGAGAAAGAAGAGGAAGGAGATGGAAGGCGGCAAGTTGGAGGGAGGAGAGGAGGAAGGGATGTTGCTATCGCGATTGGTGGCTGGGCTGATTCGAGGGGAGATTAGTGAAGAGGAGGTTGTGGATAATGTGGTTTTGCTAGTATTTGCAGCTCATGACACCACTTCTTTTGCCATTGCCATGACATTTAGGATGTTGGCTCACCACCCAAACTGCTACTCTCTCCTACTTCAAGGTACTCATTCATTTAAGCTTTCATGCTATTCAAACTCACCATTGTTAGGAACTAATATCATAGAATAGAAGCATGTTTGTAAAATTATCCCAACTCATCCAGAAATTTCTCTCTTTTTTTCAGAACATGCTGATATAGTGAGCAACAAAAGACAGGGAGAGAATCTAACACTGGAAGACATTAAGAAGATGAAATATACCTGGCAAGTTGCTCGCGAAAGCATGCGGCTGTTTCCTCCCATCTTTGGCTCTTTCAGGAAAGCAATTGCTGATATTGAATATGAAGGATTCACCATTCCTAAAGGATGGAAGGTGCTGCTCTATCATAATTCATCCTTCCATAATAGATGGAATTAGTAATTTCAAATCTTGGTTTCTTAGATTGGTAACTATGTGAAATGCAGACTCTCTCAGCTGAATTTCATGGTTGCTACTTGCTAGCCTCCATTGGAATTTTGAAGGATATATAGGTTTTACCCATCTAAATTAGAGTTCAGTAATAACTAGAAGTCCAAGCAAAGATCATGGTTGATCCATGATTCCAAGTCTTGGCCTAGACCGAGTTAACTCAACTGGCTCGGCCAAGTCGAATCTAACTTGGTGCAACTCATGAAGAGATTTGAGTCAAAGAATGAATGAAAAGCAAAAAAAAAAAATGCAATATGTTATGATTTACAATAGGCTTACACTTGTTGTGGCTCTGTGCAGGTGCTGTGGACAGCATATGGAACACATTACAGTGCAGAGTATTTCCAAGATCCTCTAAGTTTTGACCCAAGTAGATTTGAGGAGCCTATCCCACCATACGTTTTTGTTCCCTTTGGAGGAGGGCCAAGGGTGTGTGCAGGCTACCAACTGGCTAAGTTAAATATCCTAATCTTTGTGCATTTCGTCGTAACTCGTTACGATTGGTCCTTGCTCTATCCTGAAGAGCCAATAACCATAGATCCCCTTCCATTCGCTGCCCATGGAATGCCTATCAAAATTTCATCCAAGTTGTTACAAAAGCCACAAAGAATGTTGGTGATCTATACATGTCTTCACATTGTATATTAGCTACTTTATTTTTTTCTCCACCAAGTGTATATTAGCCATCTTTGATTAATTAATTAAACATCCATACAAGATGGCTGGTTCTGGCCCTCAATGTTATCGGGGCTTTGCAACTAAAGATGAAGATTGTACGTAAGATGATTCATGTTCCATGAATCCAAGTGAAATGATAGATCTTGCCATATTTCGAAAACAGTTTTGGATGGCTTAAGCATTTATTGAAATTTCTTGAATAGCACAGGTGTTTGAGCAGGTCGAAAAAGGTTTCTGGTCGAATTCGTTTTCCAGTATGCTGTTATGGCATGGATGAAAAGCAGCATTAGAGTCTAGGAGACTGGGTATTATATAAGCATACTTCACTCTCTACATGTGGCTAGCTTGCAAACATAGATCGGGACCCAATGACAGATGGGTAACAAGCTAGCATAGTTAAAAAGTAGGTATGAAAAGATGAATTCGGATCACCATCTGCTCCATCTGTAACATGTTTTAGACATTTGTAAACCCTTGGAAACACCATAGATTCATCTCTAGTGCATATAAATGAAGCGTTTTTAAGTAAAAATTTTAATAGTTAAAAGCCCGTTTACTTCTTGTTTTTCTACTTTTAAAAGTAAAAAGATGAAAATTTTGAGTGTAAATTTTGGTAATTACTTTTAAAAGTTGAGGTAGTAAGAATTAATTCTTAATATCTCGCTAACTCAACTTTTAAAAGTAACTATCAAAATTTTGCACTAAAGAAAATATAAAAATACTTTCATTTATGTACTTTTAGAAGTAGAAAAATAGGAAGTGGAAGTTTATCCAAACGCGCCCTAAGGATTGAATCATTCATCTCTCACTTTAAATAATAATGTATTATAATCTTAAGTAGCCAAGCACAGAAAAACCCAAACA
The DNA here is from genome assembly GCA_017140935.1 of Hamamelis virginiana. NCBI lineage: Eukaryota > Viridiplantae > Streptophyta > Magnoliopsida > Saxifragales > Hamamelidaceae > Hamamelis > Hamamelis virginiana. The sequence continues at coordinate 859,594 of JAESVK010001396.1, read as the reverse complement.
TCGGATCCAGGTTCAGGGTCCATTAAGTGTTGCCTTCATCCGCTCACACCATATACCCTCAGGTTGGTGGGTAAAGGGTGGGAATGAAGATATTAAAGATGTTTGGTCTTTTTTTGTGTATTTGAAAGAAAAGAAATAGCAAAACCAACATCAGTGTGTTCCTTTTTGGCTTATTGCACAAAAAACTAACCTATCGAGAGAGCTCTCCCTTAATTCAAAATTCATAAATTTCATCAGTTCAAGTAATAGATTAAAAAAAAAAACACATGATTTGATTATATTAATTAGCAGTGCTGCACAATTAAGACATGTTCATGTTCATGTTCATGTTCAAGTTCACAAGTGCACACCTATCTAAGTTAGTTTAAAGTAAAAATTTCTTCAGATCAGTAGGTATAATGTTTCTCAATACCAGAACCTCTTCAAGGTTGTTTTGGTCAAGGATTAAATGGAGACATTATGAAGATAAAGCATCCCTAGTAAGTTCACCAAGAAAGCAATTACCAATGTTGACTGTCTATAAACTGTCCTAATTAAGTTAGGTATAATCAGAGCAACCAAAGGAAGATAATTGTGAATGTGTAATTATCTTTTCAGAGCTCACTTAACATACAATTTGAGGGTTACAAATTTTATATACAATAAACCTTATAACTAAATACATACAAGGAAACACCCCACATCGTGTCCATATGGCCTGAAAACATATGATAAAAAAAAGCAAATGTGTCCTTCATGCATATCAACATAATTAAAGATAGAATGATTGGTAAATTTGGACAATACATTGATTCCTAATATCACCAACCATCCACTTATAGTTATTCTTAACATCGACAATCTCTTCTGTTAAGCCTATCCTGCGTCAAGTCTTGTATCTCTTAATATGCAAATGTTCAAGTCAGATGACTACATAGCCTGTGGTTGGTTTCTTAGGCTGGGTGAAAGAATTAGGTTGCAACTTAATTGGTTCATAATGATCATGACTGTGTTCCTGGAAGATGATGAATGATCATCCACCATATGAAGATTTTAGAGTATGTGAGTATACCAAACAAATCAACAAACCAAAATTTTCAAACAATCCCAATACCAGTCCCATCTGAACCACAAAGACCTTCTTCTACTTGATGTCCAGCAAAAAATATACAATTCTATATTCCTTGTTTAATCCTACAAAAAATAGCAATTAGTCTAGACATGTCTAAATTTGCTAGATCTACATTTTCATCCTAATTCAGCTTTTCTCTAGCATTTGTCAAAATTGATAGTTCTTCCATTCTATCCAAGGCCATTTCTGTCACTATGCCTTATAATCCTTTCAACTCCAACTTGAATGCCAGTTGGCATTCCTATACTGTTTTTTTTTTCATGTTCTGGACCCACATCAGCGCACTTCTTTTTTCCATTGGCATATTTAATACACCCTAACCAATTAAGAAATTTCTCCTTTTAGTAAAAAACCATGACTTTCATTTAGTTCCAGCCAAGGTACTAAATTGCATTTTGATATATCATTTTGGTCATTCCCAAAATAGAAATATTTCAAGAAACAGAATGAAAATGGTGAAAAAATTTCGAAACACATGGAAACATAGAACAAAACGACATTATATAATAATATAAGTGTTATAACTAATTAATTGACTATGTTAGAGGCCAATACACCCATCCAAATAGACATAAATTTCAAAACATTTTAAGTTATAGTGCTAATTTACCATTTTAAATTTATAATTCTGAGTGTCACAAGTATTTAGTATCATTAGTTACACATTCCTTTTATGGTAAATACATATTAGTTATAATTATTGACACCCCACAATTTAAATGGTTAATGTCAGCATTCCTTTCAAGTTCCTTCTCCTTAGTCCTTACCGGTGGAATTTAGAGGGTGGTCCACTATAATAATCTAGACATCACTCCACTTGATAAAAGATTTAACAACTAAAGAGAAAGGGGGGAAAACTCTTTTGAGAACACAATGCAACATAAGAGGGAGGTGGTGCTTTTTGTTACATAATGCAACTTACCAACAATTACGACTAGGTTTCCTTCCTCTTCTTAGTTCTCTCTCTCTCTCTCTCTCTCTCTCAGTTCTTTAGATTTCTCTCGCTTCAATTTTTTTTTTTTAAATGCTCATGAATCTCATAGATTCCTGCATTTTTTTTAAGATACATTTTCGTTTGCTTTGATGAGAAGAAAATGTTGTTCTAGTCGAAACTGAGGAGTGTTTCCTTTTGATCAACCATGAAATGGAAACGTTTCAGTTTCGATAGAAAAGAAAATATATATTGTCCATTGGTTCAGTGATACATTAACAAACTCTATAATAGAGATTCCATGTCATGCCAAAGACATACATTAGTACAGCTTTTTTTTTTTTTTTTTAATTCAATTAATAAAGTAACAAACTTGTATTAGAAGAAGAAAGAAAGGCAAAACCCCTTGTATACACAAGGTATACGAAAGAGCACACAAAAGGAATTATAATGGAAGTGAAACCAAAATAAGTACAAAAGACATTTGGTTCCCTAAAGCACTGTTTGGTTGGACTTTTTAAAACTACTTTTGATAAGTAGAAAAAGTCCATTTTATTTTTTATTTTTTTATTTGTTTTACTATAAAGCAGAAGCAACAAAAGTATAAGCACTTTTAGTACTTCTCTAATTCTACTTTTTGATTTTCGCTTCTAAGCTTTTTCATTTGAATTCTCAAACAAACAAGTAAAAGAAATGATGATTAACTTCTCTGAATTTCCTAAATAATTTTTAGTTCAAAATGATCATCTACCTATGGAGGAAACTAGGCTACATAACAAATGTTTACAAATGAAACTGAGGAGGTCCTTGCAATCGTGAGGACTGCCGTGAAATAACGATCTTGAACACGTGGAGTTGTATGCTCTGGATGATAAAGGTGAATGAAGAGGGGAACAGAAGAGGTTGAGGTGATCGACTTCAAAGCACGACCTAGGGGCTATCTCCCGCGACCTCAACCGCAAGATCGCAGGAATAACACTAGCAATCAAGTCCTCTTCTCCCCTTCTTGTCCCGGTTGTTGAGATGCTTTTAATGAAATTAACACCCTCCTTTTATAGGGGAAGGATGGCCAGTACGAAATAGTCAAATCAATGACAGGAGGGCTAGGGCGTAGCTGAGAGGAACACTCTGGTTCCCTGCCATTCTCTAATCATGAAAATGGATACATGATTTGACTGGTACTGCGCCGCCGTCCTATGTTTTAACATAAGAGGGTGCGACCTAGGGCCTGCAACGGTGGCCATAGCCCGCATTGCAGGAGTGCACACTGCCCGAGGCAGAAGGTCAATAAATGAAGAGAGAGAGAGGTATGCTGTATTGCCCACGTGTCGTACCTTGGATCACTGAACCAACCTGGTTAAGACGAAGGGGCGCCCCTGCCTCCTTGCGAGGGCGTCACTTTGTCTTAACGATCTTTTGTCCCAACCACCAATCCAATCCCTAATCCTTCGACCTTGTTTTGATTAACAAGGCATGTACTCTTTTTATAGCTCGCATATGTTTGTATAAGTATAAGGAGAAAGGGAATGGGACAAGTGCTAATAGCATCTTGTCGCCTTCGCCTGTAAATAGAACAATTGGTGGGGACCGTTCTTCGCCCTACCGCGTTAAGTGGTAGGTCGAGAGGACACCGGCGTCGTGAAGGCCTCTCCCAAGAAAACAAATGAGAGGCCAAGCATTTTTTGTTAGGGCTCTCAACAGTTTAGAAATTTTCTTTCCAAAGCAACCCTTTTGTTTTTTTTTTTTTTTTTTCATTTTGGCTTTTCAAAAAGTACTCGTCGAGTGCCTAACCAAGCATGACCCTTTTGCTTCCAAAAGCAAAATAAATACTTTTAGAATGCTACCCTAGTGCTGCACTGGTGCCTAAGCAATCCAAATTTTCCAAACAAAAAGATTCAAGTAAGCGTAAGTTTTAACTCTTCAATAGGTAGTTCGAATTCATAAATAATTACTCTATTTCTTTTCTTCCAAAGCTTCCAAAAAAATAGCACGGGCCACCAATCTCAAAACCAAAGATAAATTGTTGTTGCTGACTGCAATCCACCAACTCCCAAGTACTTGTAGAACAACAGTTTAAGGCAATACCCAACAAATCCTAAATATGGCAAAATTGAAAAACCATAACTCAAAAGCTTCTTTGCAGTGTAATAAAAGGTGATTAACCATTTTGGCTGTCACTGTACATATAACACACCTTTTTGATGTAACCATGTTCCTATTTATTAAATGATCAACTGTTAAACATTTATTGCATATAAACTATACAAGTGAAGAAAGCTACTTCAGAAGGGACTAGCGGCATCCAAACCATTGAAGCCAAAAAACCATTTCCTTCACTCCTTGATAAAGTGTCAATAAAAGACTTAATCGAAAATATTACATTTGTGCTTCCTTTACAAATAACTCTATCCTCCAGTCCTCTTCCCCCCTCAATGAACATAGCTTTTAGAGAAAAAGGAAACAGGGCACCTTCCAAATCCCAATCATGAATATTTATTACAGAAGCTACATTTCAAGCTATCCCACCACCCATCCACCCATCCACAACACAATCCTCTATCCAAGCATCTGTATCAACCGCAATCTCAAAGAAGAAAACACCTCAGCATTGTAACAACAGAAAGAGGAGACAAAACGACCGGCCTTTATTACTCAAGATCAATCAGTATTTTTCTTCCTATCACGACCCACACTTCCCTATTGTGAATAAGGTTTTCTCTACTCAAGAACCAGATTATCTTCCATTTGGTGATAAAAAGCTAAGATCAGGGTGATAGGAGAAAAATAAATTCTTGCCCCAAGAGTCTGGAACAATATGGTTAGCTTGCTAGTTTGGCGCAAGGTTTTAATGATATCCAATGATTCAGGGGAGAGAGGGAGAAAGAGAGTGGCTTTTCAAGATTGAGTGATCTCTTAGGCTTTGTAATACCTATTGGACAGTCTATCCAAGTTACATTTATAAATCTCCAAAAGAAACACACATAATCCGTGCATGTGTTTCACCCTTGTTCCAACCCTACATCTCATAAAATAAAAGGCTAGCTTAACTTAGGTAGAGCCCTCACTTTCTAAAATCAAAACTAATGTTGATTAGTTGATCATAACAAGAAATGACTGCATTAATGAAAAGTTAGAGGTGGCACCAATTAAGGACGAGATGAATAAAAGTCAATCCAAGATGAGTTGATCATGCGCAACGAAGACTAGTGAATGTATCATTACTTTCTTCTTCTTGTTTTTTTCATTTTTTATCAGGTAAAAGTATGAATTATATTTTATTTTATTATTTTATTACTTGGAATCTTACCAGGGTAGGGAACTTTGGACCCACCCCTAGGGAGTAAATCCCATATGCATTTTATTAATGAACAAAAAGGTCCAAAAAGACTGTTGTACACGCATGGTATACAAAATCACCAAAAATTACAATAATAAAGTACTCAAAAAAAAGATGTAAAGACTCATGAGAATCTAAAAAAGCTGATTCTTTCCACACAAAAAAAAGGGTTCTAGATACACTAGTCTTCAACTAAAAAGCATACTCTTCTCTTAGAAGAATCTTTTGTTCCTTTCCTTCCATAGAATAAAATTACAACACTAGTTTTCAACTAAAAAGTAGACTATGCTAAACTGACTTTCGACTGCTCTTGCACCACCATCCCTCTCTAGCAACTACCTTCCTGGAAGAGGCATCACCCATTGTACTCCAAAGAAACTTAGACAATGATTCTACAATTTCTGTGCCACTAAGTAGTGCAAAAGAAGATGATCCACTATCTTTGCTTCAGCATTACACATCTCACAACGATTAGGCATAGCAAACTTCCTTTTTGATAAATTGTCCAACGTACAACACTTCTATCCACACAAAAAAGATCACCCTTGGAGGAACCATAGGCACCCATTCTCTACTAGTCTACTAGCTAGAAATCTTTTGCATGTATCCCTGAATAATAGGCTTCAAAAAAGGATTTGACCGAGAACAACCCAACAGCTTCCCTTTTCTAAACAATATTATCCTCCATCCCTCTCTAAAAAACTCCGCAACTCCATCAATCTCCCAATCATGAAAATTCCTTACAGAAGAGATGTTCCAACTCAAAGCCTTTCCTACCATGACATGTTGTAGGAAACCCTCATATTCTTGGAAAAACCTCCTTCAGAGGCCTCTCCCCTCACCAACTATCCTCCCAAAACCTTACACACTCAAGAAGAATGCTAAAGAAAATAATTATATTAATAATAAATAAATAAATAAACAGTGATCAATGCGGTGCTATGTTACACAGACTCTTCACTTCACCTTGAAGTACCCGCACCCGATCCTTGGACAAGGATAAGGGTACTCTTGCTTGATACTTCAAAATAGAGGAAAATCTTCGGAAAATAGACAAATCCGACACTTGGACACGTACCTGCAGCCGACACTTGTACCCGAGTCCGTGTAACATAGATGCGGCGAGAAAATGCATTTATATGGATTTAACAGAGGATATATAAAGCTTAGTAGTAAGGGGAAAAAAAAAGGTTATGTAACCAACCCCAAGGAGTTGAAAATAAGGTTTTATTGAGTTGAAAAATAATAAAATGCTTGCTTTGCTTCTAGGAATCCTATATTCATTAGTTGGACTATAAAGCTAGGACATCTAGGAATGCAATGATAATGTAAAACTGCAAGGTTGATAACATGATTACCATGCCAGTGGATTTAGAAATGCACTTACTGAATCTGTTTAAGCTTTAAATTGAATAAAGGTTGCATGCTAGAAGTTTTGTCTTTTAGGTAGTTAGGGTTCCCAGGAAGAACAAGAAGGCTATATGGGTCCCCTTTATGTAATGAGACCGTGGAGGTTAGAGAATATTGGGACAATAGTTCCATTTGGTTAGATGTTTGAACTTTGAATAGATATTTGAGGCATACCATAAGTAATGCCACAAAGTTTGCCAGTTCAACAATCAACTTTCTCATTTCAATGAACCAGTAAACCATTCTCTCAAAAATCACATTTTTAGTTCTCTAGTTTTTTATGCCATTCATAATCTTCTCTGTATGGTTTCAATGTCGATAGTTTAACAAAAAATTATAAGAAATTGTTTCTAATTCATTGAGATTTTGGAGATCTTAAAAGCTGCAATTTTTTGTATCAAGAAATATACAAGAATATTTCAAAATTGAAATCCACAGAAAACAATGGCTGACTTCCAAGATGATTAAAAAATCCACATCTTTTTACTCTCCTTGAAAGGAAAAATGTTTTAGACATAGCTATAACAATCTTTATGACCTTCAAAACGCAGCACTCTTTTCTAAGTAATTGTGGTACCCCTAGTAAATGATGAATGAGTGTCTGCTCTTAAAAAATAACAAATCTGCCCTGTGAAATGCAAAGCTGAAAATTGACCTGATCGTGCAAGCTTGCAAATTTGTCATTCAACTAGGAAGGGAACTGCATCTTTAAAAAAATTGTTACCCTTCTTCAGTTCACTTTTCTGTGTCTAACCTTTCTTTCTGAATCTTTCAACACGGTTTTCATTAAAATTAAAAATTTCATAATTTAAAATAAAATAACACTTTTCATTTGGTTCCCAAAGAAAAGATATAACCAAAGAGGTCCATTGATAGTTAAAGGAATAATTGATTTCACATATATCCACAATATTTCTTACAGAGGTGGTAGATCTTTCACACACTGCGAAGCATCTGGCAGAAGACTGTGACTGGTTGGCCTTAACCCCCTCCTATGCCATCTGTTGACAAGAGAGGCTTCTAGTTTCCTCACCTGTAAGCATTTATTTCATTAAAATCATTCATGTTTTATAGTGAAAAAAAAGAAATCTACAACTCTAATGCCAAGAAAAGAAGAAACAGTTCCACAAAGGAAAGTAACCGTTAGGCAACAGGCCAGACCAAACATCTTATTTTGACCAATGGTTTTATCCATTGTTTATATGAGTTCCAGGAATATCTACTTTTGCTAAAGCATTTTTACCACATGATAAACCAATATAATTAAATTAATTATATTAATTAGCCAATGGAGACATCGGACGTCCAATGGAAATGGCATTCGTCTTCCATAGCATTGGAAAGCAATTATTATCCTTCAAAATAGAGTAATTGCACAATATAAACTAAGTAAATGCAGTAAACTGGACGAATCGCCAAAAATGATTATTAAAAAAAAAATAGATGACATGATTTTATGATACAGAATAATTAATTTTAAGTAAAATGTATAATAGGATCACTAAAAATACTGTTAAAACATGATGAACCCATTTTAAATTCCCAAAAAAAAAAAAAAAAAAAAAAAAGCATAGCTGAATGATTTCCATCTTACGTGAAACTTGGGGAGAGAAAGAAGAGAACAGAGAACACGAGAGTAGAGAGAGAGAGAACGAGAGAGGAGAAGAGAATAGAACAGAAGAAATTTAATGAAAGAGAGAAGAAATTAGGAGGGGAGAGATAAGATTTAGGGGATAGGAGAAGAAGAAAAGAGAAGAAAAGGAGGAGAGAGAAGACAAGGAGGAGAAAAGAAACTTCTCAAATATTAGTATTTATCAAATCTGATTTGCCTTGAAGGCTACATCCCTATTTATAGAGAAAATCCAAGACTAAAAGGGAAAAAACAAGGCTATTCTTGCCCCCAAGTAAAAATGCTGCCTAAATAAAAATCAATCGATCTGCCGCACAAAACTGATCAATCAGCCTAAATTAAATTAGCCATAATTAATAAAACCTAAACTATTAAAAATAAATATAAAAATATTCGATTATTATAATTTCTACTTCATGGTCTGCATCATTCTCCTCACATGGAGAGAATTCACCCTCGAATTCACCAAGTGTTCACAGTTGATTCACTTCATCAAAGCTCAACGAAAAAAAAAATCTCAACCTAAAAGGACAAGCAAGTGGGGTCCAATTAATGTGTACAATGGTCCAATGGCCAAGATTTTAAAAAAAAAAAAAAAAAATCCAACAAAGCAAGATGGGTCCCAAGTCCAAAATAAGATGGGTTACTCCAATAGAGTTTGGCTGCAATTGGCTTTATGATTTGGTGAAGTTATTGGTGGGTTCAACTATAGAACAAGTTATGTGGAAAACAATTGAGTGGGGCCCAGAAATTTCAATTGGGTTAGTGCTTTATGATCTGCATCACCATCTCCCTTGAATGAGAAATTAACAGTTAGTCTATGCAATATACTGTAAGGACACAGCAATGCATTGAATTTACCAGTCTACCAGTTATATTGCTGTCTTAGAAAGCCCTACATGTTGCCCTTGAATGCATGCTTGTTCCAGTTCTAGACTAGGAAGTATCTAAAATATTATTAATTGATTATCTTTTCCCCTTTTTATGGCAAACAATTTCAACATTGAGCAAGTACCAGAAAAGAAAGCTGCCATTATGCAATTTCAATTTCAAGCATCTTTAACCTTTCCTCTACTACTAAGAGAGCATTAAATTTAAAAACAATGATAGGCAACGCAAGAAGATAATAAACCATGGATTCAAATTTTAGCTTCTTAAAAGCTTATCCCAAAAAAAAAAAAAAAAAAGCCTTAAAAAGTAGGGTGTAAGTGTGAGTTCACAAAACCACCAGAGGAGTTATGTCAATGTATCTCACTGAATACTGCACTAAATTTATTAGAGTATGATAGAAAATACTCTACTCGGCTCCACAAGATAATTATCTCAATTATCTTTAGGTAGCTAGACAAAACCTCTCACAATTCTGCTCTACTAGAGCAACATCTTCCATCAAATCAGAGGTAATCACATCTTTTCTCACAGTCTTGATCCACATTCTTTTTGAATTTCCTCTACCTTTGTACAACCTTCAACTTGAACAATAGTACTCGGATTCAGTGGTGCAGTCATTGATCTCCATTGCACATGAATAAATTATTTCAGCCAACTTTCTTTTGTTTTGTCCCAATTGGTGCTGCCTCTAACTTCTCACAAATGAAACTAGTTATAATTATATCCTGTATTGTCTTGGCACCCATTCATCTCGACACCCTTTTCAAGGTATATTCATTTTATGAGACCCATTCCTATTTTAATAAAACTTAAACAGAACGCTTTATAAATCAGGGCGTAAGCTCGACAGCCTACAACAAGAATGGCAGTTGTATGAATATAACTTATTGCATACAAAATTATGACTAGCACTGATGGGAAAATAATCCCCAGGGTTAACAATTTGTAGATCAACAATGGATCCTGTCTCAAATGTCTAGGTAGTAAGCTTTGTTGGACTATGGAACAAGTTTTCTAAGGAGTTGGAACCCTCTTCTCACTGTTCTCTCAAATTTTAAGTTTAGATTGTTCAGATACTATTCCTTTATTGGTCATTGTGAGGATACTTAGGTTGAATCAGAAAGGAAATGAAATTAAAAGAACACCAACCTGCTGAACAATGAAAGGCTCCTCAGCAAGAGTCAATGGTTCTGTTAATATAGTCAGAAAACCATTACGATTCCCATAAACAATGTCATTGAGGTACCGATCACCCACCTGGCATAGAGATTATTATTCTAACTATAATATGCGAAATTCAGAAACAACAACAACAACAACAACAGATGGAATAGTACTATGAATTATAATCTACCATGATAAGTTGTGAGGATGTACAGCCAAAGTGTTTTTCAATTTCTTCAGCCGTTCCAGCTGGCTTCTTCACCCCTAGAGTTCAACACACAAATGTTTAGAATCAATGCAGGATATAGTATTCAAATTTGGTATAATTTAACAAGGACACATTGCTTTAACATAAATTTTAAGCTAATATATTAACCCAACAAAACTATCATATATCTTGACTAACACAAGGTAGCTAATAGAGACGTATATATATATATATATATATATGTTGACAGGATCATTTCACGATATGTGTGTGTGTGTGTGTAAATAATGTGCATTTCCTATCATAAGCAAAGCTCGAGTTAAGAATCAAACACATACTATGCCTTAATACTTTAATCCCAATCGTCTTCTCGAGAGCCCTCGCTTTTGAACCATCCGGGTCATACTCATATAGCCCTAATTTATAAAATAAAGAACATAACACAACAAGTTGAAAGAACAGAATCACCAACATAACAAACAAGACAAAACTGCAAATGGGTCAGATTTTAATTACCAGCAGAGTTACTGAACACGGCGATATCGTCACCGAACACAGATTTACACAACTCTAACGAAGACCCAAGAGTACTCCACAATGTTAAGGAGTAAGGAGCAGTAATCGTATTGTCCTTGTCAAATACAACACCCCTGAAACCCCTCCTCTGCAACTCAGCCCAATCAATATACCGTATATCGGGCACAGCGACATGGGGGAGCGCCAAATGCCGGTCTCTAGCCACAACCACTGCAGAACAAACAATTCCCTCCCAGTTGAATCTCTGCCCAAATGCTGCTTTCAAATCTGCCCACCACATGTTTGTGAAAATTACCCAAGAATTCCCTGTTTGTTCTTCTTTATCTCCTTGTTCAGGGTTCTGGGTTCTTCTGATTTGGTTGTTATTGTCAGTGAAGGAGTATAATTCTTCTAAGAATGAATGTTTGTGATTGGGGTACGAATTGCTTTGGTTCTTAATCTTCTTCTTATTCTTCTTCTTTTCTTGCTCTTTGCTACAACTATTTGTTGAAGAGAAAGTAAGGAAAGAACTGTTTGTGAAGTGGGTTTCGTTCTTGAAAGGGAAAAAAGCGGTGAGTTTTCTCTTGAGATGGTGATGGTGATGATGCAAGTGAAAGTGGTTTGGGATGAGGTAACAGCGAACAGGCCATGGAGCAATCGAAGTAGACTGCATTATTATTATACTGTTTTTCCCGTCTCTATTTAGGGGTTTCAGAACAGATTTTCAATCAAAAATAGGTATGGTCGGTAGTTGTGTGGTCAAGGCATGTCACTCTTTTGAGTGTTGAATATCTAGCTTCACCCCAAAATAAATAAATAAATAATAATAAGAGAATTTTCCCTCAATATTTCTATAGTTTCCAAAAATTTCCTACATAAATTCATATTTTTAGAATTTTCTTCCATACACCTCTGAACACTTAATTTGACATTTTTGGCCTCCTGAAGGTCAAATTTTGTGGGAAATGTGCCAAATTTGTACATACAATCCTCATTATTATGTATAATCTTCAATTTACTACGTAATCCACAATTCCTAAAATAATGAATAATCCTCAATTTTGATAACAATCTCCAATGCCCATCTTGTTGAATACTCCCCAACTTTGCTAACAATTCCCCAAATTATTGCTTACTTTTTTACATCAAATCATAACCTTACATGTCCCATCAAATCCAAAAAATGTGCTGAATATCCCATATCATACATAATCCCCAAATTAATTAATGATACCCAATCCCCATAGTAAATCATAATCCCCAAATTAACACAAAATCCCCAATACATAATTTTTGTTCATAATCCCCAAAAAAATGCATATAATCCTCAATTTCCATTATTTTTTTAAAGAATTTATATTGTGATATAATCATGGCATAATTAATGTGATTTGACATTACTAAAATTGGGGATTATATTCTAAATAAGGGATTATATGCAATTTGGGGGATTGGGGATTATTCACAAAATTGGGATTTCAATGTAAAGATGGGGATTATGTTATGTGAATGGCATTTTGGTCTCAAAAAAATATTTTGGTAAATTCTGAAAACATGGGTTCATGTAGGGAATTTTTGTAAACTATGGAAATATTGAGAAAAAAATCTCCTAATAATAATAATATAATAAAGAAAAAAAATAGGAGGCCCTTTCTTAGGTAAAAGATTGACACACACATGAAATTTTATATTTAAAAAAAAAAATCTTTATTTTTCCTCTATTCAAGATTTTTATACACTTGATGAGATGACTAATAAGAAGAAAAATTGACTTATTGAAGAGGAAACACAAACACACACACTCTCTCTCTCTCTCTCTCTTTCTTTTTCTTTTCACAAAAAAGGGATATTTTAGGCTTACTCTCAATAAGGTTGTGGCTTAAATTAGTTTTTAGGGATGAATGAGATTACTTCTCGTTTATCTAATAGGATAGGATCACTTAACACATAAAAATGACTCTTATACAAACTCAAAATATGCACCATTGGATTAGATAAAATCTGACGGCCAGTGGTGCGTTGAATTTAAACCCAAAAAGATAACTGTTCACTCTCTCTCTCCTGCCTATCCATCTAACGTCTCTCTCTCCCCCTCCCATCACGAAACCCTCTATCTCCCATGTTGCTCACCCTTGCCAAACGGCAACAAAGTCAGCCAACATCACTGGCGACAAAACTGTCCAACATCGCCGACGCTAGAAACCCTTGCTGCATTCTCATCCCAACTAAACCCACGCACACCATCTCTCTCTCTCTCTCTTCTCTCTGAAAGGTTCTGTGAAAACCACAGACATGGATGCGCAGCGGAAGAGAGTAAAACAAAACTTTTTCGTTTAATAAAAACATCCATGTTCACAAAACCAATATGAATCGATTCAAGCATTAGGATCATGTATATAAAAACAAACAGTTAATCAAAGCAAATAAAAACTCACTTGATTTTGTTCTTCGGTGTAGGAATCCTTCGAGTTTCAAAAGCATGAAACCTCCAAAGCGTATCCACACGAGAGCAAAACTCCGAAAGCTTTTCTAGTCTTTCACAACCCTTTGTGGCAAGCTAGAATGGAGAGGGAGAGGAGAGAGATTTCGGCCCCTAGGGTTTCCTGTGCCTTAGAGTGTGTGAAACACTCTTATTTATAGACTTTCTCCTCTTTGGGGGGTGTTTGGTTACTAGTGCTAGCATGACCAATCATCCTCGAATAGAGTAATCCTATTCTCGGTTAGTATTGACTTTTAATCAATTAACGTTTAATTATTAAAGTCAAACAAACGCCATGATAGGATTCCCCTCCCACAAGCTTAAGGAACTCACTTACTCTCTATTGTGTGTGACCCTTTGGGTTCACCCTAACCTAGCAGTGACAGGGACATCTCTATATCTCCCAAAATAGAAACTTTCTATTTTAAGGTTCAATTGGAACGATTCCAATTTTGCCATCATTGATAACACTTTATCAATAGGCTTTCACTGGTCATGAGTGACATCTAGCAACATATCATGACATACCCTAGGTTTAGGTGAATAGCAGAACTATGTGAACCCTTCATGTTATTTAATCCTTCATCCCCTAATGTCACAGTTAAGATAATAGGTATGGTTTTAGTCAAACCCTATCGTAACCACTTGATATCTGTCCCACAAAATATAATCTCAATAAGGTAATCGCAGTGAAACTCTTTTCACTGTTTACCTATCACTCTGGCCAGAGGTTCCCTTTGAGAATTATCTTTGTGAACTTATCCTGACATTCTCTCTCATATAACTGAGAGTGATGATCCCTTATTGCACACTCATCCATCTTCATGCATAACTCATTAGAGCCAATAAGCACTGATTACAACCTAATGGATAAGGCTGTACAAGATACTATCAAACTCTAGCAACCTATGCACAAGACAGCTATGGTGTCTCAGGTCTAAGGACTACCAAATTAATGGACATAACACTATAATATTCCTTTGACAGAACTACCATAGGAATACTCTTTGCAGATCATGTTCAGTGTACATATTCTCTAATATGCACCCACAGATTAACCTAAGTGTCACTACACTGATAGGAAAGACTACCTATCCTCCATATGAGTTGGTTTAAATCTGTGCTACTCTTCATACGGTTAATTAAATATCCACTTTAATAAACCTTTGAGTAGGAACTCTTTTAGAATAGATGTATATGAGAAATATCAGTCTCTCTATCTCAACTCTTTGAGATGCATATTTCTCTTATCATTTATTCATGGACCTTATCATATATGTTAGAACATATTAGATAAGTTATACCTTCCATATATTGATAATATGAAACTTAATATACCCTTTAGGATTGGTTTTAGGGCATACTTCTAACAATCTCCCACTTGCACTAAAGCCAATCACCATAGTATCGTATACTAGTCTTCGTAAGACAAGGCTTTTAACACACACAGGAGTTAAGGCAAAGTAGATTTATGCAAAACCCTTTTTGCATATTATTATTTTCAATAATAGTATTAAAACTAAAATTCGCTGCCAACTCTGATGCCCTAGTAAATGAGACCTATGCTTTCAAAAGAAAACAATATGTACTAGACATTCTATTAGGCAATTTGTAAATGGCTAACCATATAATTTCTTTATATACAAGTATCTCATTCTTAAACTCCTTTTAAGAACATACTTGTTTCTATTCTGAATCACTATTCTGAATCTATAATCAATATCTGCTAACAACTGTTTGCAGCATTTTGTGATATTGATGTGAGTACATACTTTATAATTATATGAGTATGATATTTCTCAAATATTCTGCTCATATAATAATCCTTTCAAAAACCATTTTTGAAGAGATTTGAATTCCTATAACGATTATGGAATTCTTAATACTACTTTAGTATTTAAAGTATGTGCTTATAAAGAAAATAATTGATGACTATTCTGCTCCCACTAGTCCTTTTAAAAACAAGGTAATTTATGTATTAAACCCTTTAATTACATAAAATTTCCTTTATGTTTTATAAAGGTATAGTTTTTCAACTAATGTGGAAATCATGTTTTCTAATAACTCTTTATTTAAGAAAACACACCTTTTAAAGTTTATTTGAAATATCCCATATTAACAAATAATCTTTAAACTCTATCGTTTGACATTTTTAAGGTATTATAGTTATATGAGATTCATGCAAATATTCTCAATATTTACTTTTCAGTTTTACTTCATATTAATCATTTGAACTTTTCAAATATCTATTATATATGAAGTATAGTCAAACTAAAAGTTAGGGTTTATACATCTCATGTATTATCCCTTTAATCTCCATACATACTATAACATGCATTTATTCATAACATTTATAAAGAATTAAGAACTTCAAGACAATTGCCAGATAATATCCAAAATATCCAATATTAAAGATAAACTGTTTCAAAACATATTATTCAAAACATAAATAAAACTTCAAAAGAAGTATTTATTACAACTGGCAATAATAAAAGAGTTCTTAAATTCTTAAATAAATAAATCAAGTATCAAGCTTCAATGTCAAAGGCATCAACACTTTGATCCTTTCCAAACAGTGCTAGCTTGATGTTCACTCGACCTTCTGCTTCCCTTTGTCTCCTACATACAATCGCATTGTACAATAAAACACAATTAGGTATCGTATACCATAAGCAGAATACTAATTCGTAATTAGTAAATGAATAAATAACAAGACGTACCACTAGAAGAACCATTCTTCAAAGAGGCGAGGTACTCCTTGCAATTCCTCCTCCAATGACCTGTTTTGCCGCAGTGGAAACACTTTCCCTTAGTGTCCTTTGATTCCTTCTTCTTCACACCTCCTTTTGGTTTAAGATTGGACTTCTTCTTCTTCTTACCCTTGCCCTTGGGCTTGGATTTAGAAGTCGAGGCCCCATCAACAACCAAAGCACTTCCTTTGGAGTCCTTTTTCAAGGTCTCCTCAGCAGTTGACAACATGTTCATCAAGTCAGTCAAAGAGACTTTATCATTCACATCAGACATGTGAAAGTTCATGATGAACGGTTTGTAACTAGCAGGAAGAGAGTGAAGGAGAATATCAGTCCCCATCTCAGAAGAGATATCCACACCTAGATCATGAAGGGCATGGATATTCCGGATCATCTTCAAACAATGCTCATTGACAGATGTTCCTTCTACCATCTTGCAAGCAAAGAGCTCACCAACAGTGTTGTACCTTACAACCCTATTCTGTGACTCATACAGCTCCTTAAGATGTTTGATGATTGCATGTGAGCTATCTATGACCTCATGTTGCCTTTGGAGCTCATTGGTCATCGATGCCATGATATAGCATCTCACTTGCACATCATCCTCGAGCCACTTCTGGTAAGTGTCTCGTTCCTCTTCTGATGCCCCTTCAGGTAGAGCATTAGGGCGTGGAGACTTAAGAACATAGTCGATCTTATCAGCAGACAAAACAATTTTCAGATTTCTCATCCAGTCATTAAAGTTTGGGCCAGTCAAACGATTGTCATCAAGAATACGAGAAAGAGGGTTTAGTGGTGCCATCTACAACAGAAAATAATATAAGTTTCATATTATTAAAACATAAAATTTTTGGTCTTTAATTTCTATGTTTCCTCCCACTATTTTGTTCAAATCCCATACACCCTAAGATGAGACTTGGGAATTTCAAAAATGAATTTTCCATAGCAGGGATTGGGGTCCCATTAAGAATTAGTAACCTTACATGTTAGTTTCTTGGATACTAACCCTTAATGAGTGGATAACTCTTTATCCTAATGCTTCACCTAAGCAAATTCCAAAAATCCTTTAGCCTCTAAAATCGTAGTATCCTCACATAATAGTTTCTTGGATAGTACATTTTAGTCAAGTTACACCTACCATTCACATGAGTATGGTCAATTGAATGTGGCATCCCTCACATGTTAGTTTCTTGGTAAGCCCCATTATCGCACCTCATGATATCCAATATGTAACAAGCCGGTTTGAACCTTCACAATGAATGTGTTCCCACATATCTGCAGCCAAACACATCCACCATAAAGACTCACCTTTCTTGTAATGGTAGGAGGCTAGGATAAAGCCCAAAGCTTCTTCCTTACAACTTGATTTTATGAAAATAGGGGTTTTGTAAAAGAGGTCTCATTTTCATAAATTATCCATACATCGCATGCATCAAAATTATATATCAACCATATATAAATTAAACAGGTTTAGACCCACTTTTATTATTAGTTCTCAATTATCCTCCCACTGTCCTCTGAGAGACTAGGGTTGATTCATTTTGAACATATAATAAATTAGGTCAAGGCCCCTAACTAACATACATCACATATTAAATGGGCCTAGGATAGATTATGGACTTTTCAGGGCGGGTTCAAGCTTTGAGCCATAAAAGATGAACCCTCAGTTTATAAGGTGGGTTTGGTGATCGTAATTAATAACTATGTAACTATTACATATAATCAAAAATCTTCACGCAAGATCCTTGATGTGCAAGCCAAGTCCTTCCAAAGTCCTTGCTATCCTCTCGTACATGACTCCACCAGGTTCCTTGAGTCCTCCACAAGTTTCTTTGAATTACATCATAATAAAGAAAGGGATTAAGGAGAAGGGGATTACAGATGTAGAGAGAGGGAAAAAGGCATGCAAGCCCCAAATAATTACATCACCAGATTTAAACACATTTAAATACAACCCATTCAAATAAAGCAATCACATCACATGCGGCCAATCACAACTCATTTTAATTGGTCTTAAGTCCATAATCATCCTTTAACAGTTATACATTCACAATGCATAATTAAAAGAAAGCTACATAAAGCAAAAGGAATGATGGCAAATGGCATATAATTAATTAAAGTCAAGTCTTTTATTATTATCCTATAACAATAATAATCTCATTATTATTATTATCCTATAATAATAATTAAATCCTTTTAATCGCATTAAAAGAATATCATCATATCCCATATGACAAAAACAAGTTTCTATCTTCAATATAATTAAAACTCCTAAAAGACACTAATAGGGTTTTAAATATAAAGAATTTAATTTGAGAAATTATTCTCACAATTCCTACCATGCTATTAACACTTTAATAAGCTCAGTAGATTAATCACCATTAACCTACATAGGTGGAATAAATAATAACTCAACAAAATTCAAAGAAAGAAACAATTTCTATTTCACAACAGAAATTTCAGAATTCAGCTACTGTTTTGGGACCAATCTTTCCTATATTAAAACAACCTTTTAAAATGTGAGAATACTCTATTTCACAAGGATTTTCAGTCCTCTTTCAAATGGCATAGGTCTCATCAAGTAATTCCAACGTTTGGTATCACTTTAAAGTGATTTGTGACTCGAACTCCAAACCATGACAGATTCTGGAAATTCCTCACAAATGACTTTATTGGGCTTAACCTAGAGTGAACTAAGTTATGGAAACACTTCATTTCACTAGGTTTTTCAGTCTTCTTTCCAATGGAAGGGGTCTCATAACTTGATTCCAACGTTTGGTATCAATTAGAGGCCTTTTGCGATAGAGAGTCAGATTTTGCAGATTTGACTCTTAATCACAAAAATTCTAGTGTGGCTATCATAGGTCATTAAAAATCATGGGAACTCTTCCTAGACTTTGTTAAGACCTAATATTAATGAAGTCGATAGGTGGAAAGCTTCAAAAATCCCAGAAACCATTTTTCTTAGATTTTACAAAAGCTATGTGTTTGCTGTCCTGGAAAAACAGCAACCCAGAAATGATTTTAAAACCATTTTAAAACCAATTCCATTAATGTAAAATCATGCCAAAACGTTTTTAACATATTTTTACATTATTAGGCAACATCCCTAAATGATTTTAACAAATTAAAACCATTGATTCATCACATGAATCATTCAATCTCTCAAGAACACAAAATTGGGTTTTATAAAACATGTTTTATCAAACCTTCTATATTCTTCATTTTTCATTTTCAAAAAACAATAAAATCATTTTGAAAACTTCATAACCATTTATTAAACATATGAAGAACATTAGGATAATAAAACCAAAATTAAAACAAGGCCATTTGGGTTCCCAACCCTTGTGGCCGAAAATGAGGAGAGAGAAAGAGTGTGTTTTAGGGTTAGGGTTAGGGTTAGGGTTAAACCTAACCTAATCCTATTTTAGGGTTTCCATAAACACTAAATTGTCTTGCCATCCTTTCCTAAATTTCAAGTATTCATATTAAGAAATAATCAAATGCAAATAAGATACTTTCTTAAATTGAAAAAACTCAAAATAGGAAACAAAAGGGTTTTCTTATTTGACAAAAGGAGAAACCAATTTCAAATCAAGAAACTCCCTAATTTAATTTAGGGTTACCTAAATCAAATTGCAGCCACCATCATCATATTAATTAGGGTTCTTGAGGAACCCTAATAGGCCATTGTTAAACCTTTTAACAAACTCCATTAACACAAATCAATTTAAACACATTTAAATTAATCAATCATAAACTTCAAGAATCAAACATTAAACACATTTAATATTTAATCAAGAATATGAAATCATGTTAGGGTTTCTTAAACCCATCAAGCCATGTCCCAAGTGGGTGAAACACCCTCATGGCCGTACCACACAAGGGCAAAAACCCCATGGCCGTGAACTCTTAAACCCATTCAAACTAGTTTTTCAAAAACAAACCTAAGTACATGTTTTCCAAAAATCAAGAACATGATCCAATCATGCTTAGGATTTATAAAAATTCAAGATTCAATAATAATCAATGATTATAGGGTTACCATAACCCAAATCAAGAATAAAATAATTAAAGAACCAAACTAGGGTTCTTGAAACCCTAGTGGCCGAATTGGAGAGAGAGAGAGAAGAGAGAGAGAAGTCACATACCTCTAGGTTTTGATCATTCTATAATCTTCTATACAATAAAAGGAGCAAACCCCAATTATGAAATCAAAGATTAACCAAACCCCATGTGGTCCGAAATCCATATAGAGAGAGAGAGAGAAAACAACAAACTTTTTGGGATTTTCTCTAAACCCTTGTTTTCTAATGATCAAAAGGGTAAAAACCCTATGTGACCTAAACATATAAGTATATCACTATGCAGCCGTGACCTACTATTGCAGCCCCATATGGTACGAAATCCTCTAGGGTTTCACAAAACCCTAGTTGCCATTTATTAAAAGAAAATAAAACAATAACATAGAGGAAACCCTCCATGACCGAATTCTTTATAGGGTCTTAAACCACATTAAAAACTTGATTTTAATTATCATAGCCATTGATTGCCATCATCTTATACATATGATCATGCTTGATATGGCTCTGATACCACTGAAAGGTTCTGTGAAAACCACAGACATGGATGCGCAGCGGAAGAGAGTAAAACAAAACTTTTTCGTTTAATAAAAACATCCATGTTCACAAAACCAATATGAATCGATTCAAGCATTAGGATCATGTATATAAAAACAAACAGTTAATCAAAGCAAATAAAAACTCACTTGATTGTGTTCTTCGGTGTAGGAATCCTTCGAGTTTCAAAAGCATGAAACCTCCAAAGCGTATCCACACGAGAGCAAAACTCCGAAAGCTTTTCTAGTCTTCCACAACCCTTTGTGGCAAGCTAGAATGGAGAGGGAGAGGAGAGAGATTTCGGCCCCTAGGGTTTCCTGTGCCTTAGAGTGTGTGAAACACTCTTATTTATAGACTTTCTCCTCTTTGAGGGGTGTTTGGTTACTAGTGCTAGCATGACCAATCATCCTCGAATAGAGTAATCCTATTCTCGGTTAGTATTGACTTTTAATCAATTAACGTTTAATTATTAAAGTCAAACAAACGCCATGATAGGATTCCCCTCCCACAAGCTTAAGGAACTCACTTACTCTCTATTGTGTGTGACCCTTTGGGTTCACCCTAACCTAGCAGTGACAGGGACATCTCTATATCTCCCAAAATAGAAACTTTCTATTTTAAGGTTCAATTGGAACGATTCCAATTTTGCCATCATTGATAACACTTTATCAATAGGCTTTCACTGGTCATGAGTGACATCTAGCAACATATCATGACATACCCTAGGTTTAGGTGAATAGCAGAACTATGTGAACCCTTCATGTTATTTAATCCTTCATCCCCTAATGTCACAGTTAAGATAATAGGTATGGTTTTAGTCAAACCCTATCGTAACCACTTGATATCTGTCCCACAAAATATAATCTCAATAAGGTAATCGCAGTGAAACTCTTTTCACTGTTTACCTATCACTCTGGCCAGAGGTTCCCTTTGAGAATTATCTTTGTGAACTTATCCTGACATTCTCTCTCATATAACTGAGAGTGATGATCCCTTATTGCACACTCATCCATCTTCATGCATAACTCATTAGAGCCAATAAGCACTGATTACAACCTAATGGATAAGGCTGTACAAGATACTATCAAACTCTAGCAACCTATGCACAAGACAGCTATGGTGTCTCAGGTCTAAGGACTACCAAATTAATGGACATAACACTAGAATATTCCTTTGACAGAACTACCATAGGAATACTCTTTGCAGATCATGTTCAGTGTACATATTCTCTAATATGCACCCACAGATTAACCTAAGTGTCACTACACTGATAGGAAAGACTACCTATCCTCCATATGAGTTGGTTTAAATCTGTGCTACTCTTCATACGGTTAATTAAATATCCACTTTAATAAACCTTTGAGTAGGAACTCTTTTAGAATAGATGTATATGAGAAATATCAGTCTCTCTATCTCAACTCTTTGAGATGCATATTTCTCTTATCATTTATTCATGGACCTTATCATATATGTTAGAACATATTAGATAAGTTATACCTTCCATATATTGATAATATGAAACTTAATATACCCTTTAGGATTGGTTTTAGGGCATACTTCTAACACTCTCCCATCCCACGAAACTCCTTGATCTCCTCCTGTCACTTATTCTTGCCAGACAACCACAATGCTGGCAACTTAACTGTAACGCCCCAACCAGACGTTAGCTACCAACCATCAATGATAGGTTGCCACATGTCAAATTGAAGATACAACCTGATAGGCTCATTTATATTTCCATATACAGGAAATAATAAAACATTTGTATAAAACCATGTAATGAAATGTACATAAATATGTCCCAATTTGTACCATACATATACAAAATTTACAATCCTGTAGATATACTTAAAACATCACAATGCCAACACCCCTGGCATATGGGTACAAACCATAATATACATATACTGTTTGCAAATTCAACACCATGTCCTTGCTCTGGACAAAATGCAGAAATACATCAAAACGGTTGCTTCAAAACAACATGCACTAAACTCCACTATGCAAGCTATGGTCATCCTCCTGAAAGTCTGCTGCATAAAAGCAGGAATGAGCTTCCATTAGCCCAGTAGAAATATTATCCTCAAATCAACAATAATAATACCGATGCAAGGATTAAATTAGAAAAAATCACATTCAACATGAATAAATCATTTATAAACAAGTGAGGGCTTTTATATTTCATAAACCATTTCCATTCAAAATAGAATTCCATTGGCTCTACAGAAAGTATACTATCGCTGATTTCAGGCTAACCAGCCCCTAGCACAGCCAAACTAAACATAACCATATCAGGTTCTTCATCGATGGTAAGCCACTTACATGGGCTATTTCCTTCGGGTCCGCTCATAGGCTCCACCTAGGACACGAGGCCCTTATTCCCCTTAATACTAACTGAGCCAATAAATACAGTTTCCAAACAGTTGTTGCATAACAATAATATCTCATTTGTCATCCAGACATAAATCATTGTAAATGGCATATAAATACAATTATCAAAACATCAGTTCATAAGCCATCACCAGTTTGATATAAACCATGCCACACATATCATTTCAAACAGCTATAATCTCATGCATCATATTTGTCCAAACAAGTTCTCAAAGAAGGTTTTACAAGAATCATTTCAGTAAACCATATTATCAGTGTTAACGAGGATAATTATATTCATACCTTTCCACTGTAACTTCCTATTTGAGATTTCCTGGCACAAATGCACCCTAGATTGCAAAAGGATTATCAATGGGACTCTCTGGATCTAAAATAAAAGATAAATAAAGCAATTTAGACTCTAACTCAAGAATATGCATAAATAAAACATAAACCAAGGCCTTAAACACCAAAGACCTTAACTCCCATCTATAAACTTCCTTAAAACAAACCCTAAATGAAATAAAATCAGAAAACTAAGAAAACAGAAGAAAAATTCAAAAACAGGGCATACCTATCGATAGGCCTCACTCCCCTATCAATAAGAGTATACCTATCGATAGGCCAACAGCAACCTATCGATAGAGAAATGATGCAGCATACAAAATCCAGAAGCAGTGAGGTTCACCTATCGATAGGGGTCTCCCACCTATCGATAAGGGGTCTCCCACCTATCGATAGATAACCTCCAGAATGCACTTTCTCGAGCAGTTTTCTGCATAACTGCTGCAAAACACCCTCAAAACTATTCCAACCCAAAATCCCACCGTTCAAACTTAACTTCTAACACACACCAACACATACAACTTTGAATTGTCCAGAAATTCCAAAATCCAACGGTGAAAATGCAAAAACCACAAAATTTTAGGCGTAAAACTCACATAAACTCATTTCAAAGCTTATACACAAAACAAACCTCAATTTCTCCCACAAATCAACTGCACAACAACCCAAACAACTCAAAACAACTGATTCAAACTTCTGAATCATTCAAACTTCACTCATCCATCAAAATATGCATCAAAACCCACTTTATGGGTTTGAACCCAAAAGAAAACAAAAAGAGAAGATGAAGAAGAAGAGTTAGAAAGCTTACCTTCACCAACTATGGAGCAATTTCTGCGAATTCCTAGCTGCGATCACCTCCCGAGCTTTCTCCCACTCTCTCGAAGTCTCCCTGCCGCTTAGAAACTTTAGGATGCAAATATGATAAGTTTAAAACTTTAAACTTATCTCAATGGCAATTTCGTAAATATTTTGAAATTCAATTTTTTTTTTACAATAAAATAATACTTTAAAACATTAAAATATCATTATAAAATATAGGATATCACATTAACAAACTCACCGGCAAGTTATTTTTGCCTCATTTGAACTCTCTCTCTCTGCTTTAGATTTGGTTTTTGTGAGCATATTGGGGCTTTGTGGGTATTATGTTGAATTAAAAATATTTGTGTGTTGTCTAAACTTTCTAATTAAAGTCCCCCCAAAAGAAAAAAAAATCCTTTTATAAGGAAAGCCCTAGAGAGAGGTAGTTTACAATAAAATGTGGGTGAAATTGAACGAATAAGTATAAGTAGTTTGCAGCTAAAGATGCTATTAGATATGACAACAGAGTTCTATCCCGTAGTGACAGTTCACACATTAAGGGTTGCTAAAAATATGATGGGTACAAAGTGTTGTCCCAAATATATAACCCTAGAGGGGGTGAATAGGGTTTATGGCTAACTTTTGCAAATAATTACCAAATAAAATTAATGTTCAATTACTTAGCAATGTAAGCAAATATATAAACAAGTAATTGAAATGAGAGAAGGGATAGAGAGATCAAACATAGCGATTTAACGATGTTCGAACTACGCCTACTCCTCGCCTTGTGCCTCAGCCCAAGGATTCCCAACAATCCACTAAGGATTAGCTCCTTCAAGGTGGAGAAACCTTTACACGATCTTCTTTATCCCAGGTGAAAAATCCTCACCTAAGCTCACAAAGAACTTCAACAATGGTTCACAAACAACCCACTAGTGCTCACAAAGAACACTTCTTTAAGTTTCACAAAGAACGTTTGGCCAATGCTCACAAAGAGCAACTCTCCAATGCTCACCAAGAGCACTTCTCCAATCTCACAAGATATACAAAGATTTGATGTGTGTACAAATAGAAAAACTCATCAATGAGTAGATGAAATACAAATAAGAGCTCACACTAATATTTCTCAAGGATTTAAACTATTTGGCTCAAGAGAAAGATGATGAATCTTAACTAAATCACACAAAATGATGTAAACTAAGTTTGTATATGTTTGTGTATGATCATTAACTCATTCAAGACTCATAAGATGAGTATTTATAATCTCCAATGTGTATATAGCCGTTAGGCACAATAAAATGACCGTTTGGGTTAGTCAAAACTAGCCGTTATAAAGTTCAGGGCACGGTTAGTCGACTAGACAAGAATGATTAGTCTACTAGAGTGTTAAAACTCATACGTTTGAAATCTGGGCTCGGTTAGTCGACTAGACAAATGTGGTTAGTCGACTAAGGAGGCTTTTAGACTACTACTAATTGTTCTGTGATCTTGTCTCTTTTCTATGTATTTTGCAGCCCTATTTTGGCATTTTAGTTTAATATTCATGCTTTGTTAGTTTATTTTAGAGTTAATGTGTGTTTTTGCCCCATTATAGGTTTTTGGCCCTGTGAAGCCCATTTTCATGTGTTTTTCTATGAAGCCTGAGCTGAGGGAAAAGACGTAGAGAAGCTGAGGAAGCATCGAATCTCGTTTGAGCTCTAAGAGTGAAGAAAAGGAACCATCTATCGATAGTTTATAATGCGATATCGATAGGAGTTGGCCTCTGACCTACAATTACGGGATCTTAAACATCATCTATCTATGGGTGTGTGGTGCGCTATAGATAGGTGACAGATCCTGCCTGAGTGTGAATTGTAATAATTGGGACATCTATCGATAGGCACTTGTGCGCTATCGATAGATGACCTCCTGTTTCCCAAAATTTTAGGTTATTTTCTTGTAATTAGCTTTGTGTTGAGGGGTATTTTGGTCTTTTCCCTCTCTAGGGTTTATGGGACTATAAATAGTAAGCTATAGAGAGTGAAAGCCCAAGCCCCCCTTTTTGGGGCAACTTTCCTTTTTAGGTAGTATAGGGTTTTTCCAATTTTCTAGGCAACTTTCTCGGGAACCAAACACCTCTAAATCTACTCTAAAAGCCCTACAACCGAACTATGTGGTGGAGGAGCGTTCAAGGATTGCCGATCTATCGCATGGCCTGCTAGGTCTCTTGGCGATGGGGCTTGGAGAAGGGTTTGGGTGAGGCTTTTGTTTCCGTTTTGTAATAAATGCTATTAAACGTTAGGATAGATTTGTATTCGCGGACTTTTGTTTATGAAATCATATTTATCTTAAATTGTATGAGTTTTCTGTGATTGCTTTTACAATCGAATGCAAATGGTATAATTGTGAATGGATGATTGAATAATCAACGATTGTAATTGCTAGCATAAATTATGCATTATTGTTTGAAATATTGATAATCTATGGCTTTTGATTGATCATCAAATATTTAATCACTCATACTCTTTTAGGTTAATCTAATCTTGTAGATTAGGTTTCCCATTATCCCACAGTAAATAACATTTTCTATTACAAACGGTACATGCTCACCCTAATCCAATCCAACCCCGTTGCCATTCTCTATATTTTAATTTTACTTAATTTCAATTACTGCATTTGTGTTTGTTAATTGTTAAGAGAATCAATCAATCATTCAAATCAAACATTGAAACCAATTCTCACTAGATTAGAATTCTTTTAAGCTACCTATTTAAATTAACCACCGTTCTCTGTGGACGACCCGCACTCACCCTGACTTTACGAATTGAGGTTAACTATCTGTCGAGTGTGGTCTTATAAATATCAATCTTGGACGCGTAGCGAGGAATTAACCTCTCTTGTCGTAGCGCGGCCACTTCACAGTTTTCATGTCCAAAAATTGACAGTTTTCACAGAAATTGCTTACTGCCACTACTTTAGTCAACTAGACAAGGTGACTTAATCGACTAGGCAATGTACAAAACCAATTTTCATGAAAAATAACAAGTGTTTTGAGTTTATAAAAGCCCACTTTGATTAAAATCATTTGTGATTGAATAAAAATGATTTTCCAAGTTAAATGCATGGTTTTTAGAAGGTCATAATCACTTGAGCCAATATAGCCTAATCTTAACACATGATTTCCTAATCACTCACACAAGGCTTCAAAATAATCTTCCAAGAGAGCTCCAAGCTTGTGCTAGGCTTGTGATTGACTTCCATGCTTGATCTTCAAGTCTTGTGCTTGGCTTGTTTGGCTTCATCAATGAATTGCATCAATGCAATGGCTCTCTTCATGGTCCTTAGTGAATATACAACATATTCATATTCACATAAGGTACGATGTAGTGCATGAGTTTTATGATAGTTGAGCCTTCATTAATTGACAACTTGAATCTTGTTCTTATAAGCATATATATACAATAATGGATATATAAGAACTATAGGATAATGTCAATTAACTAACAAGGTTAGTCAAATAATTACTCAATAATGTCAATAACAAAGTATTCATATGCAACATTGAATACATATAGAACAATGTTTGTTATCATCAAACATTGAGCACAATTTGCATATGGAATAAATAAATCAATCAATGATTTGTGGCTCCCCCTAACAATATGCATATAAAGATACTAAAGATTATCATTTAAAGCATTTGCATATTTTAGGTAAAACAAATCTATATATAAAGCAAAGAATTCATAATAAACATTTAATCATATGCATAATTCAAACAATCATTCATATGCATATTTCTTGTATCATGGATGTGTTTTACCACAATTCATGCTTGCAAAAAATAC
Source organism: Hamamelis virginiana (assembly GCA_017140935.1). NCBI lineage: Eukaryota > Viridiplantae > Streptophyta > Magnoliopsida > Saxifragales > Hamamelidaceae > Hamamelis > Hamamelis virginiana. Next base: position 831,202 of record JAESVK010001396.1, on the reverse strand, counting down.
ACAAAAATACTTGCAAATATACAAAAGATGCAAATCTAATAGAATCACAATACAATGATTTTATCATCAAAATCAACCAACAAGGGTGGAAGCCATAAGACTAACACAAAGAATACCAATACCAGTTCCAAAGTCATATTTGCAACATGGTATCAACACAAACTAAGGGTGCGCATTGGAACAAACTGCAAGAAAATACTGAAACATAAATTTAAAGGACTTCCACTTTAGGAATCATTGTCTTTGGGGTCTGAACTATGTGATTTATTTACATAAATTTAAAGTGCGTGCACGGTCCTGATTTTTAATTTGACTGACCAATGATTTTATTAATTATTTGCTCTAATGCTAGGATCTTGCAAATTGTAAAATCATTATGGCTTGGGTTGACAAGTATGTGGAGGAGCACAAGAAATGCAAGGTTTGAGGGAAGTAAAAGTGCCTAATACACAGCACTGGTGGCCCAACATGTGAATGACATTCAAGTTGGAAGAATGCAAGAAGAGATTAATTTGTTGAAAGAGATGAACCAAACGAAGGATAACCAAATGCGACAAATGCAAGAAGAATGTATTGCTTTCCAGAAAATGCAATGTTGTCATTCAATTATTTTGTTAATTTTCATCGATATTGTAATTAGATTGATATTTTACAATAAAAGGCATTAAAGCAGCTAGTGTATGTACTTGTGACAACTTGAGATATGCATTTTGGAAAGGTTGCACGTTTTGGTTGAGATATTATACCCCTTTTTTATGTTTTTGGTGAGAATTGGTAGAAATATGGTTACTATAGTGATTTTTTTTTTATTTTTTATTTTTTGGTGTTTGATTTAGGTTGGTAAATAGTCCATTTATACATACTGAAAACAAGATTGAGAGTTTGTGGCCCTTGTGACAAAATATGAGTCTGTGAGATTATAACACAATTGAATACATGATCTTCATTTTGATTGGCTTTTAAATACCTCTGTTGTTATCAAATTAAAAACACAAGTTGGAGACATTGCCCCACCCAAAGTGCCAAATATGAGCACCCAGTCCTGTTTTATCTCTCAACTTCATGGGATTTCACAAAAAAGATCCAAAAACTAATTTCACCAAAAAAAAAAAAAAAATTCAAAACCATATTTACCAAAAATTTAAAAAACCATCCAACCTCAAAATCTATAAAAATGTTGCCACACATAACGCAATTATCCCTCACAAACCAATTCAGCAATACATTAATTGCTATCCTATTAGCAAAAAATGTTTCCTTGTTAAATTTACAAAACAATGGCCTCATACAAATGTGCCAAATATGTGCACCAAGTCTTGTTTTATCTCACAATTTCATGGGATTTCACTAAAAGATCCAAAAGTAAACAAACCATTCAACCTCAAAATCCATAAAGGTGTTGCCACATATAAGTATAACGACATGAATTCACAGCTAATAACAACTAATTACCTTGCTATCATATTAGCAAAATGGTCAAATCCCTACCCAGTTATTAACATATTAGCAAAAAACGTATCCCTGTTAAATTTATAAAACAACGCCCCATCAAAAGTAACTGCAAAATGCTTCCTCTCTTCCCCAAAAAGACAAAAATATTAATTACGCTTTAACAAGGACAACTCCAAAAATCTATACCAGTATATCCAAAAAAAAAAAAAAAAAGGTCGTCCTATATTTCCTGCAACATAAGAAACACTCATATTAGCACCAAAACTGATACCTTTTTTGCAATGAACGGTTTAATCAAATGAAAAAAAAAATGATACCTTTGATGAAGTTTTTTTTAATAGCATGCAAAAAGGGAAAACTAACCTGTGAGGATGAAACTCCAATCGGTTCTAGCTTCATGATGGTGTGCATATGGAATAGGGGTTGTTGGGAGTGAGAAGAAACAATATTCATTCACCGGTGAGGTTGGCTGGTGTTGTGGCCATTCGGCGAGAATGCACGGCAAGGGAAAGATCAAGGAGTTTCTTTGGTGGAAGGAAAGAGAAAGAGATGGTGTGTGTGGGTTTATTTGGGATAGCAGCAAGGGTCGTCGACTCTGGTGATGTAGGCTGGTGTTGTTACTGGCCGATGAGGGTGAGCAATAAGGGAGATGGAAGGTTTCGTGTTGGGAGGGAAGAAAGAGAGGTAATGTAAGAGGGATGTGTAGGAGAGAGGAGAAAAAAAGTGAAAATGATGAGCAGGAGAGATAGAGAGAAAAAAAAAAGTTATCTTTTGGGTTTAAATTCAACGCACCATTGGTCATAAGATTTTAACTAATCTAATGGTGCATATTTTGAGTTTGTATAAGAGTCATTTTTATGTGTAAGGTGATAATATCCCTTATCTAATATGAATGTCAAAGTTTGATCTCAGAAAATTTATTTCATGAGGAGTAGTCCTTAACTGCCTAAGCTATCTTTGCAGGTTTTTGTTGAGAACTTTTTATAAAACCATACAAATTAAAGAATTCAAAGATCAACAATGATGTGAGCTAATTTCTAAGCTATAACACTAAAAAACAAGATTAAACGAAATATAAAATATAACTAATATACTTTAACACAATAGAGATTTATGTAAATAAACATATATGTCGTAAATATTATTAAGTGGATGACACATTACCTAATTACTACCACTAATCCCTTGAGTGGATAACTCACTACCACTAATCCATTGAGTGGATGACTCATCACCACAAATTGTAAGCCTATAAATTGAGAGAAGATTAAGAGACTAACTGTGTCTTGTGAGGTGAAGAATTTGGATAATTAAGTGAATGTGTAGAGAGGAGAAAACAAAAGGAGAGACTGTATTCATGAGAATATTCATAGTGAAGAGCTCTAATTGTTGGCTTCGATAGACGTAGGCTAAGGGTGAACCACATAATTTCTTGTGTCTTGTGACTGTTTTTCTTTTCTACATTTCTTTTATTTTACAACACATTATCAGCACGAATAAGGTATGTAATTGTTTTCCTTTTTTCGTTCATATCATTCATATCATTCATATTATATTTGTTTCATTACACTTATTGAAAGAAAATGACGAACCTAGCTAAACTTGATTTTAAGGCTCTAACTATTAATGAAAAAAACTATTTATCATGGCAATTGGATGCTAAGATTTACTTGCAATCCAAAAATCTTGGTGATGCTATCAAAGAACGAAACAAAGTGTCTGTTAGCCTTATGGCTTCCACCCTTGTTGGTTGATTTTGATGATAACAATCATTGGTGATTCTATTTGATTTGCATATTATGTATATTTGCAAGCATAAATTGTAGTAAAATTCATGATGATCTTTGTATCTTTGTATCATGAACTTATTCTTACATCATGAATTTATTTTACCTAAAATATACATATGCTTTAAATGATAATCTTTAGTATCTTTATATGCATATTGTTAGGGGGAGCCACAAATCATTAATTGATTTATTCTATATGCAAATTGTGCTCAATGTTTGATAATAACAAACATTGTTCTATGTATATTCAATTATGCATATGATTAATTTGTTATTCACTCTTGTTAATTGCTAAATATTATTGAGTGATTATTTGAGTAACCTTGTTGGTTAATTGACATTATCCTATAGTTTTTATATATCCATTATAGTATATATATGCTTATGAGAACATGATCCAAGTTGTCAATTGAAGAAGGCTTATCTATCATGAAGCTCATGCACTACATCATACCTTATGTGAATATTGATATATTGTATATTCACTAAGGACCATGAAGAGAGCCATTGCATTGATGCAATCCATAGATGAAACCTAGCACAAGCCAAGCACAAGTGTTGAAGATCCTTCATGAAGATCTTGCTTTTATTCTTGTGTGTGAGTGCTTAGGAATTTATTGTGTAAATCTCTCTTTAGGATGAACTACATTGGCTCAATTGACCATGACTAAAATACCATAGGTTTTAACTTTGGAAAATTACATTTTGGTCAAAAATTGATTCAAACTCATAGTGGGCTTTATGGATTCAAAAGACAAAATGTTTTACACTTATTGTTTTTGAAATGCTGTTTTTTTTGCTGAAGGAAACTTCCAACTTAAAATGGTCATATCTCCCTCATCCGGACTCCGTTTTCGATGATTTTGGTAAATACAGAAAGCTTGAGAAGTCTAGTTTTTGAATATGTAACTTTTAGCTCAAGTAAAGTTGGAGATTAGTCGACTAATCACTATGTCTAGTCAACTAATCGCAGGTCAGTAGCTGTTTTCTGACTAAACACCTTCTTAGTCGACTAAACACCTTGCCTAGTCGACTAACCGTGCCTGAAAACTTTTTCAAAGGTATTTTTAAACCTTCTAGTCGACTAACACTGCCTAGTCGACTAATCGACTTGACAGTTCATAACAGCTAGTTTTTAACGGTTCTATTTTGACTCTAAATGGCCATATTCTTTGTTGGGGCTATTAATACTCATTGTATGAATCTTGAATCAACTAATGATCACACTCAAACATATACCAACATAGTCCATATCATTCTTGTGTGATTTAGTAAAAAATCATCATACTCTCTTGAAGCCAAATAGTTTAAATCCATTTGAGAGATATTAGTGTGAGCTCTTATTTGTATTTCATCTACTCATTGAGGAGTTTTTCTATTTGTATATACATCAAATCTTTGTATATCTTGTGACATTGGAGAGTTGTTCTTTGTGAGAATTGGCCAAATGTTCTTTGTGAAGCTTGAAGAAGTATTCTTTGTGAGCACTAGTGGGTTCTTTGTGAACCATTATTGAAGTTCTTTGTGAGCTTAGGTGATGATCTTCCACCTAGGATAAAGAAGATCGTGTAAAGGTTTCTCCATCTTGAAGGAGCTAATCTTTAGTGGATTGTGGGAATCCTTGGGCTGAGTCTTAAGGCGAGGAGTAGGCGGAGTTCGAACCTCGTTAGATCGCTGTGTTTGATCTCTCTATCCCTTCTCTCATTTCAATTACTTGTCTATATATTTGCTTCCATTATTATGTAATTGAACATTAATTTTATTTGGTAATATTTGCAGCACTCATTTTTTTACTTCATCATAACCATGAAGATTTAAAAAATGAATATTTAACTAAGGAAGATCCTTTAAGTATTTGGATATCCCTGAAGGATAGGTATGACCACCAGAATATGGTTATTTTACCTAAGGCTTAAAGTGAATGGTTGAGTCTAAGGTTCCAAGACTATAAGATAGTTTCTGATAATAACTCTACTTTATTTGATATTGTTTCTCGTCTTAAATTGTGTGGTGAAAAAATCACTGATGCACAAATGTTAGAAAAGACATTATATACTTTTCATGCCTCTAATGTGCTCCTGCAGCAACAATATAGAGAGAAATGATTTTCTAAGTATTCAGAACTTATAACATGTCTCCTAGTTGCTGATCAAAATAGCAAAGTTCTAATTAAGAAACATAATTCTAGACTATCTGGGTCTATGGCAATTCCTTAAGCAAATACCAATTTTGGTCGAAACAGAGGCAGAAATGGTTACAGAGGTAGAGGTGGTCGCAACAGTTGGAGAAATAATATCACCAAAAGAGGAGGATACAATAATTCATCAAATAGAGGTGGATATAAGGATCATAAGAAGTGGTCTAATCCTCATTCTAAGCAGAATCAAAATTTGTCTAATAATTTTGAGAATCACCAGAAGTGGTCTAATCCTCATTCCAAGCAGAATCAGAATGTGTCTAATAATTCTGCTAAACATCCAAATAATATTTGTCACAGATGTGGAAAAGAAGGACACTGGTCATGTGTTTGTCATGCACCACCAGAAGTGGCAGCAACATACAAAGCTTATATTAATGCTATGGAGACAAATATATTGGATGCAAGTACATCAATGAAATCTCCACTAAATATTAAACACTTGGAGTGTCATGATTTCTTTAAGGATACTGATGTCAAGCGTCTTAACAACAAAGCATTTGATGCTAAATTGGGAGCACCACTAAGCTAGATCCAGAAGATCAAGCTAAATCCAGAAGACCTAATAATAATTATTTAAACACATTTGAATTTCTTGTTTTAGTTATCATCTTTTCTTCTTTTTTTTTTTTTTTTCGAAATAGACCAATTATCTTTCAATTTTTTTTTTTTTTTTGGCTGTGTGATTAAGTAGTTAATTTAGTTTCATGGAATGTATGCAATTGAAGATAATCCTTGTTTGGTAGACAGTGCCACAACACATACTATACTCAAATAGAGGAATTTTTTCTCAGAAATGATAGTAAATCCACGCAAAGTATCCACCATTGCTGGATTTGTACAAATCATTGAAGGATCCGGAAGAGCACACGTAATATTTTCAAATGGTACCCATATATTCATTCAGGATGCATTATATTCAAGCAATTCTCGAAGAAATTTCCTTAGTTTTAAAGACAACAGACTAAATGGGTACCACATTGAAACTATATGTGAAGACAATAAGGAATTCTTATGTCTTACTACTAATGTTGAAAGCCAGAAGCTCACATTAGAAAAGTTAAGTGCTATCTCCTCGAGTATCTATTACACAACAATCTCCATGGGTGAATCCCATTATGTTATAAACTAGAAGCTTAAATCAAGCAAAAAGCTTGATGGCCCTAATACTTTAACTCTTTGGCATAATAGATTAGGGCATCCTGGGACCACTATGTTAAGAATAATTATTGATAACTCTTGTGGACATCCTTTAGCAAATCATCATTTGATTATACCTAATGGATATTTGTGTATCCCTTGTTCATAAGGTAAATTTGAAACCAAACCATCTTTTCTCCGTATTGCATCCGAATCACCATATTTTCTCTAAAGGATACAAGGTGATATTTGTGATCCTATAAATCCCTCAAGTGGACCGTTTAGGTATTTTATGGTCCTAATTGATGCTTCTACCCGTTGATCTCATGTTAGCATACTTTCTTCTAGGAATATGGCTTTTGCCCTTCTATTGGCTCAAATCATTAAACTTAGGGCACAATTCTCCGACCAATCTATTAAGTCTATAAGACTTGATAATGCAGCTAAGTTTACATCTCAAGTGTTTGATGAATTTTGTTCATTAATAGGAATTGATGTTGAACATACAGTTCCACATGTTCACATACAAAATGACTTTGCTGAATCTTTGATTAAGTGCCTTCAAATCATTGCTAGACCTTTGCTTATGCAGTCTAAATTATCGGTTAGTGCTTGGGGTCATGCTATATTACATGCATCAATGCTAATACGACTTAAACCAACAGCTTATCATTAACGTGGAATACACCTACTTTGTCACATCTAGATCCACGTACTTCACAATGTGAAACTGAAATACCAAAAATATTGCATTTACAAGAAATTGTAAATAAATTACCCGATGCATTTAATGATGTAGTGAAAGTGACGAAATCATATGTGCCAGCTATAAATGCACCTGCCTGAATTAATGTCATTGAAGGTAAAAATTCAAATATGGCAGCAAATGAATTTGCGGTATGCCAGAAGCATGGCAGACCTATAAGTTCTAAGGACTCAGCTCCTTGGAGGAGGAGAAATGAGCAATCACACTCTAATAACACTCAAGATGAGGTTATACAAAAATCCACTCTCTCTAAAACTCCAAAAAAAAAAGTTATTATCTTGAAAAAGAAACAAGTCCCGATGAGACTCTGAAAGCCCCTGAAGAGGAAAATGTACCTAATAATGAAGAAATCTTTATAAGTTATACTTATTCAAGAGAGATGTGGAATAGAAAAGAAATGGTCATCAGTGACATATTTACATATGTTGTAGCTAAAAAAATATCAAAGAGTGATGATGATGATAAAGAACTAAGTAGTATAAATGAATGTCGATAAAGATTAGATTGGCCAAAATGGCAAGATGCCATTAATGTAAAGTTTGAGTTTCTTAATAAACGTGGTGTATTTGGACCTACATTACCAACTCCTAAACGTGTTAACCCTGTAGGTTATGAGTGAGTGTTTGTGAGAAAACGAAATGAAAATAATGAAATCATTCGTTATAAGGCACGACTTGTGGCACAAGGTTTCCTATAGAAACCTAGGATTGACTATGAGGAAACATACTCCCTTGTCATGGACACAAAAAGGCCCCGTTTGGATCGGAGGAATCAAATAGGTCGGAATGGAATCTGATTCCATTCCCAAGCTGGCATAGAATGGAATCAAAAATTTATTCCATATGAAGCGTTTGGATACTGACTGGAATTAGGGGTCGGAATGACCGTCTATTCCATTTCCTGTGTTTGGCAATGACAGGAATGGAATGAAATTTTCTGTAATTTTATAATTTTACCCGTTTGCTAATGATCACAAAATATCACATGAACAAGATCATTATTTGGAAATGAATGACTTAAATTAAAGCAACTATGAGCTACTTCAAATTATTTATTTTACTTTTTATCCAATATATATATATATATATATATATATATATATATATATATATTACTTAATATTGACTTAACATAAATGCCACAAAAAGAACAATAAATGGATGGGTATTGTAAAAGTAAGAAGAATAGAATAAAAGAGATAGGAGAAGAAAATGGTGTCTTGCATGTGTCTTATTCAAGGGGCCTAAGTCCTCCTTTTATAGGCTTACAAGATTGAATATGGAGAGACAAATGGGTATAGGTTACAAGCCTTAAAGCTAGAGGGTGTTACAAACCTTAAAGGTAGAGGGGGTGTTACAAGCCTTAAAGCTATAGAAGTTACATAGGTAGAAGATGGGTGGTCATCCACCAAATTTACAATACTCCCCCTTGGATGTCCACCAAGCTAAGATAATGTAACTCATTAAAACCTTGCTAGAAAAACCCTGTGGGAAAAAATGTAGCAAAGGAAAACGAGTACAACATTTTGTAAATCTTAGAGTGATGTTGGACGCACTAAAGAAACTGCCTCATTAAAACCTTGCCAGTAAAAACCCAGTGGGAAAAAACCTGGACGAAGGAAAAAGAGTACAGCGTGCATATGTCCCGATAAGCTGTAGACTTGATGATAATACTCCCCCTGATGAGTATCAACTTGACTGATCACAAACACGACGCATCCCGATATCATATATCAATTTCTTGAATGTTGATGATGGCAAAGCTTTGGTAAATAAATCTGCAACATTATCACTGGATCGTATTTGCTTCACTTCAATTTCACGACTCTTCTGGAGTTCGTGAGTGAAGAAAAACTTTGGTGAGATATGCTTCGTTCTATCACCTTTGATATATCCTTCTTTGATTTGTTCAATACACGCAACATTGTCTTCATAAATTGTTGTTGGAGTGCTTGTAATCAAAGATAATCCACATGCATTTCGAATGTGTTGTACCACTGATCTTAACCACACACATTCACGGCTTGCTTCATGAAGTGCAATTATCTCAGAGTGATTAGAGGAAGTGGCAGTCAAAGCCTGTTTGGTCGATCGCCAAGAAATTGCAGTATTGCCACATGTGAATACATATCCTGTTTGTGAGCGGGCCTTGTGAGGATCAGAAAGGTATCCAGAATCTGCATATCCTTTTAGTGTTGATTCCTTTGAATAAAATAAACCCAAATCTGTAGTCCCACGAAGGTAACGTAAGATATGTTTTACGCCATTCCAGTGTCGTCGAGTTGGTGCAGAGCTGAATCTTGCCAACAAATTAACTGAAAATGCAATATCTGGCCTTGTACACTGCGTTAAGTATAACAAAGCACCAATTGCACTAAGATATGGTACTTCAGGACCAAGGAGTGCTTCATTTTCTTCCTTTGGACGAAAAGGATCTTTCTTAGCATCAAGGGATCTAACAACCATTGGAGAACTTAATGGATGTGCTTTATCCATGTTAAATCGCTTCAAGACCTTTTCGATATATGTTGACTGATGTATGAGAATTCCATTAGACTTATGCTCGATTTGCAGGCCGAGACAATATTTAGTTTTTCCTAAGTCTTTCATCTCAAACTCATCCTTCAAATATTTAGCCGCTTTTGTGAGCTCTTCAGGAGTCCCAAATAAATTTATATCATCAACATATACTGCAAGGATGGCAAATCCTAATTCTGATTTCTTTATAAAAACACAAGGGCATATAGGATTGTTAATATACCCATCCTTGATCAAATACTCACTGAGACGATTATACCACATCCTTCCGGATTGTTTTAATCCATATAATGATCGTCTCAACTTAATTGAGTACATATTTCGTGGTTGTGATGTATTTACTTCAGGCAATTGAAATCCTTCAGGGACTTTCATATAAATATCTTTTTCAAGCATGCCATACAAATATGCAGTAACTACGTCCATGAGACGCATGTCTAGTCCTTCTGAGACTGACAGACTAATTAAATATCGAAACGTAATAATATCCATCACAGGTGAATACGTTTCTTCATAATCAATCCCAGGTCTTTGTGAGAAACCTTGTGCCACTAAACGTGCTTTGTATCTAGCAATTTCATTTTTATCATTACGTTTTCTTACAAACACCCATTTGTAACCTACAGGTTTCACATCATTGGGTGTTGGGACTACAGGCCCAAATACTTTGCGTTTTGCTAGAGAATCCAATTCTACTTGGATTGCTTCTTTCCACTTTGGCCAATCATGTCTACTGCGACATTCATTGACACTGCGTGGTTCATGATCATCATAATCTTTTAAAATTTCTGTGGCTACTGCAAAACAAAATACATCATTAATAACCACTTCTGTACGGTCCCACAATTCCCTTGTGGATGCATAATTTATGGAAATTTCATCATTTGCAAGTACTTGTACTGCGCATCCAAATTTCATCACCTGTCAATGGTTCAAGATACCTGATGATTGATGGTGAATCAAAACCAATGTATATTCCTAATCGACGTTGAGGGCCCATTTTTGTGCATTGTGGAGGTGCAATTGGAACTTGTACTGCGCATCCAAATACTCGTAAATGGGAAAGATCTGGAATTTGACCAAGTACCAGTTGAAATGGTGAATGTTGGTGATTAGCAGTCGGTCGAATGCAAACCAATGCTGCAGCATGTAAAATGGCATGTCCCCAAGCAGAAATAGGTAACTTTGTCCTCATAAGCAAAGGTCGAGCAATCAGTTGGAGTCTTTTGATAAAGGCTTCTGCTAAACCATTCTGTGTGTGTACATGAGCAATTGGATGTTCCACCTCAATGCCTACTAACATGCAATAATCATCAAAGGCTTTAGATGTAAATTCACCAGCATTATCGAGGCGGATCTTCTTGATTGGATAATCTGGAAAATGTGCTTGTAACCGAATGATCTGAGCAAGGAGCCTGGCAAATACAACATTGCGAGTAGATAACAATGAAACATGTGACCATCGGGATGAGGCATCTATTAGCACCATGAAATAGCGAAATGGTCCACATGGTGGATGAATTGGTCCACATATATCCCCTTGGATTCGTTCCAAAAATGTTGGGGATTCAACAAGGACTTTTGTATGAGATGGTCTAATAATCAATTTTCCTTGTGAACAAGCAGTACATGGATAATCACTAGACAAAAGAATCTTCTGGTTCTTTAATGGATGTCCATGTGAATTTTCAATAATTCGCCTCATCATTGTTGACCCTGGGTGCCCAAGTCTATCATGCCAAAGCATAAAAATGTTTGGGTTAGAGAGCTTCTGGCTTGAAACAATATGAGTAATATGTAAATATTCTTTATTATTTTCACATGTGGTCTCAATATGATATCCATTACGACGTATATCTTTAAAACTTAGCAGATTTCTTCTGGATCTGACTGAATATAAGGCATCGTTAATATAGAATATCGTGCCACATTGTAACATTATAGTGGCTCTTCCGGAACCATCAATCAAGTCTGCAGGACCTGATATTGTATTTACATTAGCTTCAACTAATGTCATGTGGGAAAAATATTTTTGATCCCGAAGGATTGTATGAGTAGTAGCACTATCTGCTAGACATATCTCTCCACCATTTATCTTGGAACTGAGCGATCCAATACTAAGATCCATACCTTTAAAAAAAATATTAAATAAATTCAATATAAAATATGAAGAAATAAAATGCATTTTTTTTTTAACTTCATTCATTTAAGAAAAGAAAAATAATACACTAATGATAGCTTTCAAATAAATAAATAAAAACTCACACTAAAAAAAATTGCATATAAAATTCCAAACAAGAAAAATATTAATCGATGTGGACATTTCCATCACCAATTAAATGATCAATTTTGCCATTTGGATCTTCAAAAAAATCCGAAACATCGAGATGAGTAATATCCACCAAATCTTCACCATCAATCAAATTTGTTTCTATTTTTTCTTTGCCTTTCTCCTTGAGCGAGGCTTGGTAAAGTTTAACCAAATGGTCGGCCGTATAACATGTACGTGACCAGTGCCCTTTCATACCACACTTATAACATTTATTTTCATAATTCGCAGAAGGCTGATTTTTTTCTTTGCCTTGCTTTGCTACATTGTTAGACCACTTCTGGTGGTTTTGTGTGGTATTGTTATGACCTCCCCGTGGTCGATAATTATTTTGACCACGGCCTCGTCCACGCCCATGGCCACGACCACGGCCACGGCCACGGTTACGACCATGACCACTAGATGATGTCACATTCACTTCAGGGATAGATGCAGAACCAGTCGGACGTGATTGGTGATTTTTCATCAACAACTCATTATTCTGTTCAGCTACAAGAAGACATGAAATCAATTCAGAATATTTTGCAAACCTACGCTCTCGATATTGCTGCTGCAGGAGCACATTCGAGGCGTGAAATGTGGAGTATGTTTTTTCCAACATATCTTCTTCAGTGATTTTCTCTCCACATAATTGCAATTTAGAGCTGATTTTGAAAAGTGCAGAATTATATTCTGCAACTGTTTTGAAATCCTGCAACCTTAAGTGCATCCAATCATAACGGGCTTTAGGAAGAATCACTGTCTTTTGGTGATCATATCTTTCCTTTAAATTTTTCCAAAGGACAAGGGGATCCTTTACAGTAAGATATTCATTTTTCAAGCCCTCATCAAGGTGATGGCGAAGAAAAATCATTGCCTTGGCGCAATCCTGCTAGGATGCCTGATTTTTCTCTTGAATTGTATTGCCAAGATTCATAGCAGTAAGATGGATTTCAGCATCAAGGATCCAAGATAAATAATTTTTCCCAGATATATCAAGAGCAACAAACTCAAGCTTCGTAAGATTCGTCATTCTTGAATTTCTAAAAAATGATAAATACAATAATATGAGTAACGTTAAAAATAAAATATAGAAAAAAGATGGTAGAGATAGTCTAAGAGTCACATATAGATTATAATTAACATTGAAGCATAATTGACAGTGTCACAAAAATAATATATATATTTTTAATAATTAATTTGATGTCAAACTTCATCATATGAATACTATTACAGAAACTAATAACAATAATAACAACATATATATATACAATAATATATAATTATATTATTAGCATCAAAT
>JAESVK010001396.1:777175-812709 GCA_017140935.1 Hamamelis virginiana | reverse complement strand
GCTAAGGCAAGATTAATTAGGTGGATCCTTCTCCTCCAAGAATTTAACCTCATAATCAAAGATAAAAAAGGAGTTGAGAATGTAGTGGCCGACCATTTGTCGCGAATCATCTTTGACGATTCTTTTGAAACTCAACCTATCTCTGAAACATTTCCTGACGAGCAACTGTTTGCTCTTGTTACTAGTCCATGGTTTGCTGACATTGCTAATTATCTTGTGACAAAACAAATTCCATCTGAGTGGAATTCCCAAGACAAGAAAAAGTTCTTATCTGTAGTTAAATACTTTTTCTTTGATGACCCTTATCTGTTTAAATGCTGTGCTGATCAGATTATTCGCAGGTGTATTCCTGAGAATGAACAAAGATCAATCTTATCGTTTTGCCATTCTGAAGCTTGTGGAGGACACTTCTCTGCCAAGAAGACATCGGCAAAAGTACTGCAATGTGGTTTTTACTGGCCTTCTCTTTTCAAAGATTCATATCATTTCTGTAAGTCCTGTGAGAAATGCCAACAGTTAGGAGGGATAACCCGAAGAAATATGATGCCCTTGACTCCTATTTTAATTTTGGAAATTTTTTATTGTTGGGGCATTGATTTCATGGGTCCTTTTCCTGTTTCTTGTGGGAATCTCTATATTTTACTTGCTGTTGATTATGTTTCCAAGTGGGTAGAGGCTATTCCAACTAAGACGAATGATCATTCTGTTGTTTTAAAATTTTTAAAAGAAAATATTCTTAGTCGGTTTGGAATGCCTAAAGCAATCATAAGTGATGGTGGACTCCATTTCTGTAACAAACCTTTTGCAAAACTTATGCAGAAATATGGAGTTACACATAAAGTTTCGACTGCTTACCACCCACAAACCAATGGTCAAGTTGAATTAGCCAATAGGGAGATAAAGAATATTTTGGAAAAAACTGTGAATCCCAACCGTAAGGATTGGTCGCAAAGGCTAATTGATGCCTTATGGGCTTATCGAACTGCTTTCAAAACGGTGTTGGGAATGTCTCCCTATCGTCTAGTTTATGGTAAAGCTTGTCATTTACCGGTTGAATTGGAACATAAAGCATATTGGGCCATTAAAAACTTGAATTATAATTTGACTCAAGCTGGTGAGCACAGAAAATTACAACTCAATGAGTTAGAGGAGATTAGAAGAGATTCCTATGACAGTTCGAGATTGTATAAAGAGAAACTCAAGGCTTTTCATGATAAAAATATTGTGAGAAAACATTTTGAACCCCAACAGAAAGTTCTATTGTACAATTCTCGACTCCATCTATTTCCAGGAAAGTTAAGGTCAAGATGGACAGGACCTTTCATTGTACATCAAGTCTATCCGCATGGAGCGGTAGATATTCTTAACCCTCAGTCAGGTAATGTTTTCAAGGTTAATGGTCAACGCCTTAAACCTTTTCTCGAAACGTTCTCGTCTGAGGCAAATGAAGAACTTTTGGTTGATCCTGTTTACCAGGATCCGGTGGGTAAGTAGTGTGCGCTACTTACATATGGGTTAGTATATATAAATATGTCTTTATAATGTTTTCTTTTCCTTTTCCTATTAGTGTATATATTTTTAGGGTTCTAGTCTTTATTTTTGGTTTCCTTTCAACATTGAGGACACTGTTGATCTTAAGTTGGGGGGAGAGCACTTGTTGTGCTAAATTTTGGTCCCATTTAAAATTTTTTGTTGAATATCATTTGTTGTGTGCATATTATGGGATTTTAGCAAGCTTTTGTAATCATTGCATACCTTTTACTGTCAAAGTACTCAAGTTATAGTATGCTTGATTAAATTCAAAGTTGAATCATTTGATCCTGCATATGTGAATCTGTGAACTTGTTAAATTTTCAAATTTGTACTCAAGAGAGTGAGATTCTTATTATTATTTGAGTCATTTTTCGTTGTGGCGAGATTTTGTGGTAATGGAGTTGCGTTGTGAGTTCTTATCTGTTCCATTCATGTAGTAAATGTTGAAATTTGAATAATTTATGTGAATGCATTATGATCATATTGGAACAATTGTACTGAGTTAGGAAATGATTTAAGGCCGTCTTTGGAGTCCTTCGAGCTAAAAATTTCTTTCGTGTCAAAGTTTCCCTTAGGACCCCTTTGAAGCTGTAAGATTCATTGCCAGATTTTTCAATACCTAGGTAGCCTTAATTCAGCAATTTTGGTATGTTTGTGCAATTGAAGATGATGTAAATTCAGTTGAAATGTGGCTTGGGAAAGCTAAGTATGGGGTGAATCAGAGCAGAGTTGAGTAATCAGTTGATTGGGACAGTGAAGTGCAGATGAGGAAGAGCAGGCTTGTGGATTACAGTCAGAAAAAGGTACTACCTATCTTCATTTTGATAAAAGAATTGTTCCCTCAAAATCAAAATAAAAATAAAAAATTTTTTGCCCATTATCGATACTTTCCTATTAGCATTATCGATAATTTGAATCTCAGCTTAAACCAACCAGTACCAGAAAATGTCAATTATCGATAACTTGAATTATCCATTATCGATAATCATCTTCTTCAGATTTTTGAAAGTGTGCAGCAGGGCAGGTCTATTAGCGATAAGTGTAACACTAAACTATCGATAACTGAGTTAAAATTTTAAAACTGCCAAAGACCGCCCACTTATTAAATTCCATTGGATAAATTTTGAAGTCCGTGGCTTCTCCAATAAGCCACGAACTGCTCCCTTCCATTCCCATGCTACCCACGTAACTGCACCAACCCAGCACCCCTTCATCTGCCATTGCAACTGTCGAGCTTCGGTTGTGCGCATTCATTCATTCCCATTCCAGCTGAGGTACATCTCTCCTCACTTCCAACCTTCCATCTTCGTAACTTCTCACCAGTTCAAAGCTTCAACCTTCCATATTCCCCACGTCTTCCATTCTCATAAACCGTAACCCTCTATAAAACCCATTCCTCATTCACTTAAACCCATATCCAAATCCTCTCCATTGTTGAAGCTTGAGCTTTAAGGGCATAAACAAGATAAAACAAGCTTGAGGGAGCAATTTTTTTATCTCTAAAGAAGAAGGTAAGTTCTTGTTTTGTATTTGGATTTTTGTTATGAATTCTGAATTCATGGGTTTTGAATGAGTGTGTTGATTGTATTTGAGAATTTTAGTGATTGGGAAAGCTCCATTTTTATGGGGAAATGCTGCTGAAAATTAGGTTGAACATTAACTTACCATTATATTATTTATGAAACCTTGAGTACAGACATGGCAAGAGTCAAGCAGACTGAGGAGTTATTGGCAGCCATTAAGGAAAGGCATGCAGAGGAAGATAGGCAACGAGCGGAGGAGGAAGCCAAGAAAAAGGCAGAGGAGGAAGCAAAGAAAAAAGCCGATCAAGAGGCAAAGAAAGCTAGTAAAGAAAAATCGAAAAAGGTTCAAAAACGCAAGCAACCACCGCGTGAACCTGCTAAGAGCATTTCGATTGGTGAGTCTGAGAGACAGCCACTTCAAAAGAAGTCTAAGCCGACTCCACAGGGCAAGGGTAAAGCAGTGCTTCAATATGCATCATCGGAATCAGATTCGGATGAAGAATATATGCCAAAAAAATCAATGCCCGTAGAAGCCGAAGAGGAATCCGAAGGCGAGCCTGAGTTAGGTGAGATTGGACTAACTGGCCACCCTAGGAAGGTATTGAGCTCAGTTCCTACCTCACACAAGGAAAAGCCCACAAAACATACCGGTGCACCTAAACCGAAGAAGCAGACATGGGCAGAATTCATAAAGAGTAAGGGATTTAAGCCGGAGAGGTTTGTAAAGGCGAAAGCCTTTGATTCATTTGATCGAGTTTTGAGTGTAATTCAGCGAAGGAAGTTGGGTCAATGGTTAGTGAAGTGGAAGGGGTACAAGCAAGGCATAGTGAGGAATTTCTATACAGTGGCAGTGAAGGATGAGAAGAAGGATTTGATTACTGCGAAAATGAGTTCGAAGAAGGTCGTTCAACTCACTCCAGACCATATAGCTGAGTTTCTTAAGATTGAGCGTCCTACTCCTGCAGAGATAGAGTATCCTCACCCCAACCACGAGCCAAAAACCAGGCATGCAGCTATGGAGATTGTGTACAGTAATCCCACCCCTCCAAAAGACGATGGGAGCACGTTCCCAATAGGCTTCATGCATCCAGATTATGCTACAATGAATAAGATTATTCATTGTAATCTTTACTGCCGTGGTTCGGAGGGTGCTTCAAAGTTAGATGAAGTGAACTTGCTGATTGAGTTTATGGGCGATGCTATTATTGATGTGGCTGCATGGATCTTTGAGGATATCTGTCATTACATCTCAGCGAAATCTTCTCGCTCGATTCCATTCCCACAGATGATCACTCAGATTTGCCTTGACCAAGGGATCACTTCTTCTGAGCCGTATTCACATGGGGAAGGGGGCATTACTCCAGCTGCTTCGTCGTTGGGACCGCGTGCTAGAGCGGAGGCTGCTAGAGCTACTCAGGCATCCCAGGGGTTGAGGGCACGAGGAGTATCATCTAGTTCAGTGCCAGATCCTATCATTCCTCCTCCTTCACTGCATGCGATGCTCACTGCCATGCACGCAGATATTTTAGAGAATCAGCGTAGTATAGGCCGGATTCTGAGGAGGCAAGAGATTCAGTGGGAGATTCAGATGAATCAGCAGGCTTGGAGTCAGTCGTTGTATGAGAGATTTGGAGTTGACCCAATGCCGCCCATTCCTGAGGAGTATATGTCTGAATTCGCTCCTTCTGTTCATGAAGAACCGTCTGCTACTGAAGCACCATCTGCTGCTGAAGTCCCCTCTACATCTGAAGTTCCTCAAGCAAGAGAGGAAGCTGTGGTTGAAGAAGAAGAGAATGCTGACACTTCTGTGGAACCAGAAGATTATTTTGATTTTTCTGATGTTTGAACTCTAGTTTAGGGTGTTTAAGTTGTTTTTGTTAAGATATTTAGGTTGTAAAACAAGGATGGCTGGGTAGAACCTAAGTCACAAATATGCCATCCTTGTCTTTTGATTATCCAGTTTTTTTTAGTACCTTGGTTCATTGTAGAGCTTTAAGACCTTATTGATTTTAATGAAAGTTAATTGTTCCCTTTTGATCATGATTGTCTATTGATATGAATGTACAAGTTTTGATATGATATGCATAGGTGAACTCTTTCCTTTCTATTTCCGTTTGATCCTTTTATGTGAATAAGTTTGATTATCGCATATCTTGTTGCTAAGAATTCTATACTTAGTACAATTTCAATCGAGCACTTTTCAAGTTGAAATTTTTCTTAGTCGAATGGTTAATCAGCCCACTCTTGAGTATAATTGAAAATTTATAAATTCAAATTTTGTTGAGCTTAACAGGATTGATAATATTCGATTGAGAATTGTTAAGTTTTTGTACTTGATATTTTGAAAGAAGGCATGATATGATTACATTAGAGTTGTTCTCTGTGATTGCATAGGAAGTTTATGCTAGAGGACTAGCATTACTCAAGTTGGGGGGTGTGATTGTTGTACAATCATGCAAGTTATTGTATTCTAATATTGTCCATTTTGGTAGATAAAGTATACATAAGTAGGTAATATAAGTCATATAAACTTAAACCAGTGTTTTTGACCTTGCAGGATAAAATGCTATTTTTGTTGAGTCCTAAGAACTTAAGGAATGCAAGGAAGTTTTGAAGCAAGTTGGAAGTCGATGGTCAAGTGAAAAAGAGCCAGAAAAGCCTTATTATCGATAGCTACTTATGTAATTATCGATAGTTAGTTCAATCAGTTGCAGCAAAGTCCAAATTTTGTACCTGCAAAGAGCCATTATCGATATCTCTATTTAGCATTATCGATAGCTGAGTCTATGATGCCAGCTTGTGATGTCCAGAAGAAGGCCATTATCGATAGGTGTAAACCAATTATCGATAATTGGTTCATTGATGCAGTTTCCATTTTCCAGATTGATGCAACTATCGATAAGCCTCATTATACTTATCGATAGGAAGAGTGCTGCTGCAGGCCATTTTTGTTGCTGAGTAAGGACATTATCGATAAGCTATTTCTTGAATTATCGATAATTGTGTGATTTCATGTCAAGCATATTTCCCAGTCCAAGGCAATTATCGATATCTGCTTCACCAATGATCGATAATCAGCTGAAGCTTATCATGTTCTAGTTTCCTGCAGAGGGCAGCTATCGATAACGAGTTCCCCAACTATCGATAATGGATGCTCGTGAAGACTGATCAGAAGAGCCATTACCGATAATTGAAGATCTAATTATCGGTAATGGGCGCCGCCTTAGCCAAAATATCTTTAATTTCGACTTTTTGAAGGGCAAAAATGTATTTTATATTTGTATTTGTATATAAGCAACTTGGTTCTTGTTTGAAAGAATGTAATTTTCAATTCCTTAGCTTAGAATAGAAACACAAGGTTTTCTTATTTCTTCTCTTAATTTAGATAGTTTTATTTCTTGTTTAGTGATAGTTTAATAGTGTAACTTTGTTATTATTTCATTTTAATCTGTAACAAGCTTTAATTTTAATCTAATTTCAGTTGTTGAAGTTATTTCAATTTTCTTAGTTAACTTATGTTTGAGTTTCTATTGAATTTTCTTCCAATCAATATGAGTAGCTAATTCTATACTGGAATGATGAGGGATACTTGATTTATATCTGAGGTGTTAGTTCACACAATTAACCTGACTAGACAGATTCGAATATTCATTATAAACATGAAATTTATTTATGATCCATGAGGAACTGTCAGCTTTTACCATCTGTTGACAGGAGTACTTGCCACAGGTAGTTCTTAGCAGTAAAGGCATTACAAGTGTATGATGATTTCATTAGATTGTTGTTTACAATGAATATTCTATTTCTTGAACAGTTGGTTAAATTTATATTGTAAAAATTTTCCATTGAGGTCATTTTTCAGTGTACTAAAATGAGTAGAAATTGTGATGAACTAATACTAAAGATATAATTGAGTTGAACTTTGAATTCCAGTCTTTTCTATAAGTCAGTAAGATTATAAACAATCCTTGTGTATTTTACACAAAATCAATTTTCAACCACCATATATTTTCTTTCTTTTCTCTACTCTAAACAACAATTGGGAAAGGATTTTCTTGATTCTCAATGACCGCTGATCTCTGTGGACACAACCATGGGACTCCATGAATTACTATGCTTGCAAGGATAGATCCTACGCTTGGGATTGAACTGCACTTCTTACGCGCAAGCAATACGCTTGGGAATCTCATGCGCACACATCATTTTACGTTCAAGCAATGATTGTGTTGTTTTTTTGTAAAAGATAAAACCTTGATCTTTATTTTCAGGATATATACCTCCTATGTTCCTGGAACCACAGCCATTTAACGGGATTCGTGACTTGGCTTTGGGGTGGTTTCTCCGTGAATGATTGTGTTGCTAATAACCTTGACCCATTAGCTGAAGAAAGTAGGTGAGCAGGTTCTCATCATTCTTCTCGATTTAGTTTGTCTTTTTTGCACCTTACCACAATAAGTATGAATATGTGAGGGAACAAGATCTAACATATGTTGTGGTTCGTAACCATAGGCAGCCTCAAAAAGTGTATCTTTAATGGTTCACCGAATTATTATAAAGATGGTCAGCGTAAAATATCATCCATTATATATATATTCCAAACGTGCTTTTTATCTTTAAAAAATTGGTAGTGAAAGCAAAAAATTACTTCTACTTTCAAATTTTAAAAAGTATAAAAGTGATACCTTATCCAAATGACACCTTAGTTGCTATGATTACTTGGCACAAGCTGCTGTTTGCTATTGATATTGTTAACAAGACTCTTCAAGTTGAAAACATGAATATTGATATTGTTATACAACAGTTAAGAGGACTCATTACCTTTCTAGAAGAATATATGAAAATTGAATTTGTGGATTCCATAATTGAAGCCAAGGAAGTTGCAACTATAATGGAGATTGAACCAATTTTTCAAGAAAGGCACATCATTCGTAAAAAGAAACATTTTGATGAGAATGCAAGTGAAGAAGTGACACAATCAGCCGAAGAATCTTTTATAATTAATTACTTCAAGACCTTCATTTACTTAAGGAAAGGTTTGAGCAATTTCAAAAATATGAGCAAAATTTTGGGTTTTTGTTTGATTTAAAGAAGTTAAATTCTGTTGACGATGAATGTTTGAAGACTTATTGTCTCAAACTTGAAGATTTTCTCAAATGTGATGGGCTTTTTTCTGATATTGATGGTAGAGATTTATTTTATTACTTGGAAGTCTTGAGAAATGCTTTGCCAAAAGAAATAAAAAGACTGATTGAAGTGTTGAATCATTTGAAAGTAATAGATTGTTGTTTCCCAAATGCATGGATTGCTTATAGGATATTACTAACCATACCAGTCATGGTTGCTTCGGGAGAAAGAAGCTTTTCAAAGTTAAAGTTGATCAAATCTTACCTTCGGTCAACAATGTCACAAGAAAGATTGAAAGAGTTAGCCTTTTTATCCATTGAAAATGAATTGGCAAATAAACTTGAGTATGAAACTTAAATTAGCGACTTTGCGGGTTGGTGCAAACTCAAGCAGATCAATATTTATGTGATGTGTTGCTGTTGATGGTTTTTTATTTCTTTGAAAATGTTGATTTTTCAGGTAATTAGATAAAACAATAAACAATATTTGTACATTTATGTTTATATGTTTTTTGTCATTTACAAAGTTTTTTTTTTTTTTTTCTTTTTAGAATGCAGAAAAATAAGAAAAAGTCAACTATGTTTTAGTAATTGATGGAAATAGTGATACTAGTCAGATTACTTGGGTATGTTCTACTATTTAGTCTATATTTTTTGTTGTTGCATTTTCCTTTAGAATATGATTTTTGTTGATATCTTGATAATTGTTCTATGTTTATAATGATGACAAGATGTTCGGGGTGAACCTATTGAAAACACTCTTTCTGAATTGATTGTTATATGTTTTGTTTATTAGTTTAATTATATTTGTAATAATGACATGAGGTTCGAGGTGAACCTATTGAAAATTTTCATTTTGAATTGATTGTTATAGGTTTTATTTATTAGTTTAATTATATTTGTAATGATGACTGGAGGTTCGGGGTGAACATTTTAATAAAAACCCTCATTTTGAATTGATTATTGTAGGTTTTCTTTATTAGTTTAATTATATTTATAATGATGATAGAAGGTTCATGGTGAGTCTATTGAAAATCTTCTTTGTGAATTGATTGTTGTAGGTCTTTTTTATTAATTTAATTATATTTGTAATGATGATAGGAGGTTCGGGGTGAGCCTATTGAAAACCCTCTTTGCTAAATTGATTGTTATAGGTTTTAATATTTTTTTTAAATATATAATATATATATTTATAATGATGATAGGAGGTTCGAGATGAGCCTATTAAAAACCCGCTTTATGAATTGATTGTTGTAGGTATCAGCTTATGAGAAATTAGGCCTTATTTAGCATTGAACTTTAAAAACAGTTTTATGAAAACAATTTTTTTCATTTTCAGAGAATAAAATCAACTGTTTACATAATTCAAAAAAACTGTTTTTTTCCTCCCAAAACATGTTTGGTTGAGTCTTATTTTCTCAAAACAACAACTAAAAAACTAGAAAACAAAACAAGTTTTAGGTTAAAAACAAAAAAAGAAAAAAGTTGTTCAGCAAAACAAGTTTTTATTCTCAAAAAAGACACGAGGCCCTTTCGAGTTTCCAGCTGATCCCCGATCCTCTCGATTAAATCACTCAGGGGGCGTTTGGTTGCCTGTAAAGAGCTATGTAATGTAATATCAGATTACATTACATAGCTTAAATCATGTTTGGCACGTCATGGTGCGGATGTAATCCACTTTACGGGTGTAATCTACTATGAAGAAATGCTGTAAAATGGATTGCGGTCTTTAACCAATGTATTCCGGGTAATGTAATGTAATCTACTTTACAGTTAATTAAATTACATGGCTATCTAAACGCATTCACTACACCAAAAAAGTTTATTAATGACGGTTCTGAACTGTCATCGTTTTATTTTAATGACAGTTTTTAAAAGCGTCATTGGGAGACGTGTCATCTTTGAGACGGAAGATAGATGACAATTTTGAACCGTCATTAATATGTCAGAACGATGACGGTTTAGAAGCGTCATCTTTTTTCGATCTACAATGACAGTTTAGAATCGTCATCTTTATTTGATTTACGAT
The DNA here is from genome assembly GCA_017140935.1 of Hamamelis virginiana. Taxonomy (NCBI): domain Eukaryota; kingdom Viridiplantae; phylum Streptophyta; class Magnoliopsida; order Saxifragales; family Hamamelidaceae; genus Hamamelis; species Hamamelis virginiana. The sequence continues at coordinate 802,501 of JAESVK010001396.1, read as the reverse complement.
GATAGATTTAAACCGTCATCTTTCTTTAACGAAACATGACAGCTCAAAATACAACCATGATAGTTTGTAATCGTCATTAATAATGCCATGAATAATTTTTTTTTTTCTTTCAATTATAATCAATTTTTCCCTCAAAACCTATTAAATTTAACCTGAAGCATATATATATATATATATATATATATATATGCACAATAAATGCATGGGTATTAAGAACTATAATTAAAGACCAAATAAACTTAATTGAATATATAATCATTATTTTAAATTTCATTTAACACGAGTGTCTAGAACAATAATAAAAAAAGAGCAAAAAAAAAAAAGAAAAAAAAAACTAAAACAAAAGGCTTCACTATTGTTTATGGGGCAAAGGATACTGATTTGAGTGAAATAAAAAAAAAATGTTACAATGGAGCGTGAAATTGAAGTCTTGAAGCAACCAGGGAGTGGAGATGATATCTTTGCAGCCTTTGTGATTTTGATCTTAGGTACAAGTCTTAACCCAGCAACCATAGGAGCACCCTGCATAATTTGACATAAAAAATTAATTAACTTAATTTCTGATAAAATCAAAAAGACAAAAAGTATTCTCTCTTTCTCTCTCTTTCTATATATATATATATATATATATATATATATATATATATATAAACATTTTTACACAGTAACTTTTTTCATAAATCAGCCTTTGGATGACTACAATGGTTTTTGGCCAATGTGAAATTCATAAAAAGTACATATAATCCACAATGATGCTGCAGGCAGCTAAACAAAACGAAAAACCCAGCCACACTATATGGAAAAATGGCTGTTCTAAAATTAATGGGATTCTCCAAACTATTTTGGTAAGAGAGAGGCAAAAGGAAACATGATGCGCCGTGCTATGTCTATGAAACATAATGGAATAGCAGTAACATGGTAAAATGTATGCCTGTATACAATTATGAATGGATGGACTGATGGAAACTTTGTTCCGATTAGTAAGCTTCATTGCACTCTTTATGATCAGTTCAACTAATGGTGATGCTGCAAAATTTGTTTATTTTGGGAAGTAATTACCTGGAGCTATACTAAAATGTGTATGGGCTACTAATGGTTGTGCCTTTATGTTATTGGCACTTGCAAATTAGAGATGAGTGGATCTAAAATCAAGATTTCTGTTGGAGCCAACCCTGAGTCTAAAGTACAGAATATTGCATATTGTCACAAAAAACCTGTATGATCATATACACTTGCTCTAAACTGCGTGCCAGAGTTATAAGGGAATTAAGGTCCCACCTCAAGTGTTAAAATATTAAGCACAATTAGAAGAGGCCATTGGAACATATTATGACACACTAAACCATTTGGTAGCCCTTTTTTTTTTTTTTTTGCTACACAAACCATTTGATATCTTTATTGCTTGGATATAATAGCCAAAAGAAAGTGAATGAGATGAACTCTTTACCAAAAGCAGGAAACCAATAGAGAGCACTATTATAAAAAAAAAAAACTGTAAAATAAAGAATGAAAAGAAAAACTTACCAATGAATTGACAGTTTACAGATGGAAACAGAGAAGAAATGCCCACACAAATGGAACTTTTTTGGCCGACTTTTGTGGGGAATAAAATGTTATAAGCACAAATAAACAAGAGTAAATATTATAACACATTAAATTAATTTGAATTGCATGATTTTTTGATGAGATGTCCGTGTAGGTCCAGTGCATGATTATTCCAAAATTCCTACTTAGTGCCTCATATATACACCAAATGTGAGCAGCATGCAATGGATTATCTACTTAGTGTGTCAAAATCTTGTTTGGACCATCACACAATAGTCCCTTAATGAATTATTTCTTGGAATTAAGACTAAAGAGTCAACATTTAGAAGCATGCATATATTTCACTTTCAAAATACTAAATGAACATAATCGAAAAATCAATTACTTATGAGCCGAAGGTTATTGAGAGAGAGAATATAAAATAAATAAATAAAAATCATTATTGAATCCCTGCCTCAAAAACCAAAAATGGGCATTGGCCAATAAGGCTAGCACTTTGTAAGAATTATGATAAAGACAGAGTACCCTTTGGAAGTAACTAACTAACTAAAACAGAGAGGGCGAAAAGGTACCTTTGCTCTGTTGTAGAAGCATACTTGTTCCAACACTCTCAATTATTCTTACAGTGCTACTTGTTTCCTTCTGCCGTGAACTCACCTTGAATCAGCAGAATTAAAGTTAGAATTACAAAAACAAAAGGGTGAATAAGAAATTATAACACAAAAATCACTAAACAAAGGGTTCAAAATATGAATATCACACAATGCGCTCTTCAATAATAGTGTTCCACAATCCAAACGTTACAACTGCTAATCTAGCTAGGCATGTAATATATAATCCACGGATTAGTTGCACTTCCAACATGACATCAAATTATAATGATATATTTGAGGGATGTAATCTTGTTTGATACAAAAACAAGACAAGTTGATAGGCAAATTAGGCAATAAAACAACACCCAAAAATACAAAATTCATAATTACAAATTTTCAAGATACAGATTTAAGTTTATGTTTTGACACTAATTTGAGATAGGTGTTCAAGACAATAGTCTTCATTACAACATTAAAAGGGATAGCAACCAATCAGAAAAGTCATCCTTCAAAATACCTAAAATAAACTCAAACAGTAGTACCAACAATAAACTAATCAAACAGTAGATCTCACCATACCTCATATATCAAACTTACCTTTCCCATGATCCATTAATATTTTACAAACCCTGCCACCATATAAACTGTGACAAGCACTGCCTGAACCTTGCCTGTATATGAATAAACAAAATTTAGGAAGTATCAATGCCAATATTTACTTGCATTCTTGAACCCCTGATATATGGAAAAAAAAAAAAAAAAAAACTAACCAGATTAAAGAAAGGAAATACACAGCTTATATGAATAAAAAAAATAAAAATAAATTACAAGATACTGCAACATAAAACATATTTATAAACAGTTAAATAGATATACTGACATAAATAGATCCTGTTCAACAAAAGTTTACATAAAAGCAGAAAAATGAGGGTGCATGCTTAAAGGTATCAATACAGATAGTAAAGAGGCCAAAATTGCGGAAACTATAAGACTTGCAACTTGAAAATGAATGTGTTTGTGTGTATAAATATATCAATTAATCAAGAGATACCTTGCAATAGCAGAAAGGTTCCCCTGATGTTCTTTTATATTCATTAGCTTCGTAAGGGAAAAAACTGCAAATAATAATCAGATAATTAGTTATACTAAGGCACAATTGTTTTTGCTCAAATAATAATCAAAATATCTTATAATTTATGTCATTATATATATTTAGCAGCTGCCCATTTACATTATCTTATACTATATAATAATACAATATATAAACCTCAGTTATCTTCCTGAATTTTCTCCTGCCTTATTCGCCCACTGTTTCAATTTTGTCTCGCACCTTCTCTCTCATTATCATACTTCAATACTTATATATATATATATATATATATATATAGCATCTTTCTTTTCTCTCTCTCCTCTCTCTCAATTCAACAGAAATGGATCTAAACCCTAATGATTTTTCAATCTACAGTGAGTGAACACTGTGGATTTCAAATTCAGCTTATTTTGTCATTCTCAAAATCTGCAAAATTGATGAAAGGCTTTTGTAGATGCTCCTAGACAATCACTAAATTCTTTGAGCTAACAAAACCTAAAGGTTGTCAGAGCAACTATAAAATCCCAAATTTTAGTAATAAAATCTTAAAAGAGACAAAACATGAACACTACAAATTCCTTAAAATGGGATATCAGAAATTTGATTTCCAACTTTGATTGTTTAATAGATACCGATGAATAGAGGTGATAAGAGTGATGAGCTTCCAAAACTTAGTTACCCACAAAACCCTAATTACCCAACCTCCATTAACGTAAAGAAAAAAACCTTAAAAAAATTTGTCATCTATCATGCATCATTATCAAAACAGAAAATATAAAGGAAAAAATTATATAAAACATAAAACTTACCTCAGTTTTTTATCAGAGTTTCCACTGGAGATTTTCAAATAGAGAGAGATCTTCAATGAGATTGATCTTCAAAGAGAGGGAAAGAGATGGGAGAGAGAAACCATGGTAGTGAGGTTCGGCCATGGGACATCGGGCGATGGAGAGAAACCATGAGGGTTGCGAGGGCTTAGAGAGAGAGGAAATCAAGAGAGCAGAGAGCGATTTGAGCTCTGTTGCATGTATGGGAGAGATAGAGGGGGGGTGGAGAGAGAAAGAATAGAATTTTTGAATTTTTCGCCCAAAAAAAAGGAGTGTTTCAGAGTTTCGCGGATTGCGCCAAAAAAAAATATTACGGTCCTCTCAAACCCGTCATCAATTTTAATATAAAGATGACAAATTTTTTAAACCGTCATCTTTAATAGCACATTTAACCCCATCTTATGATAATTTTGTTCAACTGTCATTACTTAATCTTAAGTATGACAGTTTTAAAAAACTGTCATTGTCTTTAAAAATGAAGTGTCATTAATATAAATTTTCCTTGTAGTGATTTCTGGGTAATGTAATGTTATTTCGGGTAATGTAATGTAATCTACTTTACAGTCAATTAAATTACATGACTATCCAAATGTATTTATGGGTAATGTAATGTAATCTGACTTTACATTCCCTACTCATCCAAACAAGTGGGATGTAATTTGGAATGTAATTTAAATTACCAATGTAATCAAATTACACTGTAATCTACTTTACAGTCAATTAAATTACATTACATTACATTACAGGCAACAAAAGGCCTCCTCAAGTTTCTGGCTCCTCTCGATTCTACATTACATTACAGGCAACCAAAGGCCTCCTCAAGTTTCCGGCTCCTCTCGATTCTTCAACGGATCGAATCATCTGTGCTCCTCCCAGCAAAAAGAGACGCACGGATTTCCAGCAGTCACTGGTTTCCGACAATCAACTCTGATTTCCGGCTGCCGTCACTGGTTTCCGACGATCATCTCCGATTTCCGGCGATCGTCATCAAGTTTCCGGCAAGGTAATCCGATTATACTCACTTATTAGGTAGATTTGAGGTTTATACTAGGTTTTTTATGTGGATATTCCTTCAATGGAGTAGATATATGTGCTGGGGCTTTAGATCTGAATATACATTTCAGATCTACAATAAATCTAAGCTTTGTTCCATTTGCGAGCAGTTTGTTTAACATTTATAGAGTATTTCACTACAAATTTCACAAAGGTTCTGCAATAGCTTACTTTGAAACATTGCCTCATTTTCTATGCAGTTCTAGTTTGCCTCCTCTCACTCTATTACTTGGTTTTTAAAACCATTGCAACAGGAAAAAAAAAAAAAAAAAGGAAATGGAAGAAACCCACTCGGATGATCATATATAGATGGATCTGATGGGTGATTCTACTATTTAGTTTTGGGTGGGTTTTGTTATTGTGATTTGCATTCCATTTATATTAGTCTGGAAATTTATTTTATCTGAAATCTGTTCATTAAGCTTTTGTTCCTAATTAGATTTTGTTTCCTCTGTTGATAACTGGCAGAAACAGCACAACTTTCCTTTATTTTATTTTTTTATACCCATAAGGTTTTTAGATTGATTGTCTTGCTACACATTTGAACTGTCCATGGGTATTAGATACATGGGTATTAGTAATCTAACTAATACCTATTTAGATGATAATGGAATCACTCTGTCCATGGGTATTAGATACATGGGTATTAGAAGATGATGGACTGGCAACATTCCACAAGTTATTGTTTGTGTTCTCTTCTGTCATTTTCCTGTGTTGTTTTTCCCATGTGCTTGTTTTCCAATATATGAAATTCTTTATTTTCTAGGCTTATTTGCATCTAAATAAGTTTTGTTTTAAGTTTCTGAGGGTCCAAAACTTTTAGTAGTTTAAGTTGTGTTTCTTAAGATTGTCCGATAAGTTTCCATATTTTGGCTGGATAATTATGAATTAGTGGTTAAATTTTGGTGCAAGTGTGTGCTAATAGGAGTTTTTTTAGGATGTCCTGTAAAACTACAAGTATTAATGTTCCTCTGACGATAGTTGATCCCTGTTGGATCTTTTGTCTTGCTTCCCCATTGAAAGAAAAACAATTAATGGTGGTTGTTTTTTTGCCCATACTGATTTGGGTTCCGGTTAGTTTCCTTGTTTTGGTTTTTAAATCTTTAAGTTTGTTACTAGTCCTTCATTATCATGCTGCAGAATGAATCATATATTTTAAAGCTAGTAATTCTATATTCTTTTATTCTGGTAATGAATAATTTGATTCGCCATCACTTATCTTGTTAGATGCCTGTCCCAGAGTATGCGTTGTAATTGATGTATGAGAATGATTGAAATGCTGGAGTTCAATGCTAGTAATTCTATATATTGAAGCTAGTAATTCTAGAGTCCCTGCTTCGTCAACCTCCCTTTATTTTTACCCAGTTTGTAGACTCTCATGAGTTTAATGCTGGAGCAACTGGAATTTTTTTTTTCATCTTTTGACAATAACACTGGTCTGTATTTCTATAACTATGAATGTATGAGTGATGTGGATCATAATGCATAAGGATATGATTAGTTATTATTTATCTTAATTAGATGTTATTTATCTTTATGTATTTAGGATATTTATCTTTTAGTTGTAATTATCTTTTATTTAGTCTCCTAATAGGAGTAGGTTTGTTTTCTATATAAAGGGGGATAAACCCTTTATTTAGATTAGACTTGATGATTAATACAATTTCTCCCTAATTTCTGATTTCTCTAATTTCTCTCTCTCTTTCTCTTTCTTTCTCCATAATATTCTGATTTCTTTCTGAATTCTTCTATCTATTTCTCTCTATTTCTCTCTCTATCCCTCTATTTCTTTTCTTGGTAATTCAAGTCTCATCAATTAGTATCAGAGCATAACTGCGATCCAACTTTTCGCTATCAAATACCCACTTGCAGCCTCCATATTCACCATATTCGAATCATACCCATTCGCAGCCTCCATAATCACCATATTCGAAGTGCTTGGAACCCACACTATCTCCTGCATATATATATATATGTAAAACGAGAGTCCCGCACCCCCTGCACAACCGCAAAACACCACCATACACGGCTGCCACACCATCGGACCACCTCCACACAGACCCCCAGGTGCCGAAATCACCGCCGGAAGAAAAATCTCACCGGAAAAGTAAGCCACGCACCTCCACGCGCCACTTGTGCTTCGGCGCGTGAGATCCACGCGCGCGTGTCAGATCCACGCGCCTCATACAGCCATGCCCTTCAGCGCTTCACGGCTCGGCTCGACGTCGCCGGCTCGGCTTGGCTCGAACATCACGGCTCGGCTTGGCTCAAACTTTGACTCGGCTTCTACGTCGACTCGGCTTGGCTCGAACATCTCGGCTCGGCTTGCACACCGGCTCGGCTCACCTGACCCGACCCCGAATTTTGATCCAGCAACCCGGTTTGTGACCCTACCCGTTGACCGACCCGGTCAACATTTGACCGTTGACTGCCACGTGTCAGAATGTCAAGCTTTCTGGAAAAATTACCTTTTAGCGCCTCAAGCCTTCTGGAAAATTACCGTTTGGCTCCTCAGCTTTCTGAAAAATTACAGTTTGGTGCCTAAGCTCTCTGGAAAATTACGGTTTGACCCCTACAACCTTCCCAACATTTTTCAATGTCCCGGTTCCGATTTTGAGGTCCATTTGGGTCACTTCGACCTCCACAGTGGAGTTTTACACATCATTGCGTCTCGGTGAACGGTATACATCTCATTTTCATTGAAAATTGTGGATTTTTCTTTCAATTATTTGGTAGTATATTAAATTTGTGTTAGGTCCCCTTTTAAGCCTTTTATTCTTTTCCCAACAGTCCAAAAAAAAAAAAAAGTGAAAGCCTTTATTCTTGTCATCTTTTCTTTATTTTATTTTATTTTATTTTTTTTCTCCCTCCCTTATTTAAAACTCTAGGCCACCTTTTTGATATATTCCACACACTTATTGCATTCTCTTTCCCTACTTCACCTCTTTCATACTTAGGCACGCAACTTGCATATTTTTTTTCATTTTATTTCAGTTTTCTTAAATGTTCATTCGTGGTAATTTGTCTTTCTACTTTAAGGTAATTTAAGACGTGTCAGCATTTCCCCACCTATTCATATATCTACCTCACCTTTATTGCCTTTCACCATGACTTTGACTGACCGTTGCATAGCCATAGAGCAAGACATGACCCTGTCCATCAGGACATAGCCACTTGAAAGAGTCATTTACCAGATTTGATCGTGACACTAAGCTTGAGTTTACCACAATCCGTGAGTCCATCACTGCACTTAGGGAGGAATTAGCCCAGTCTAGAGGTCAGGATAGAGTTTCTGACCCTAGGGATGTTGCCAATGATCCCCCAATCGTTCAACAACCCAATAAGCGGCCCATAGATCCTCATACAGGAATCCTTCCCCTCCCTAACCACTTTAGACAAGTCCCAGTCCCTAGGCAACATGTAGAGGACTTTGGTCCTCCTGCTGATCCATTTGAGGATGATTTAGATTATGATTATAGGCCGAGAGGACACTAGGGTAGATATCAGGATGCCTAGCATAGACAGCCTCAGAATTTCCATAACGAGCCTAGAGATATCACCACGAGGGTGAAACTCGAAGCTCCCAGTTTTGATAGTAGGACTGATCCTATTGTCTTCTTAGATTAGCTGAATGATATCGAGGAGTACTGTGACTGGTATAGGATGATTGACCTACAGCGTGTTCACTTTGCTAGGATGAAATTGACAGGCAACGCCAAATGCTATTGGCAGGGTGTGTTGCGTAAATTAGAGCGATTAGGAGAAGGTCCTATAGTCACCTGGGCTGAGATGAGACGAAGGTTAAAGGAGAAGTATCTCCCCGCTTCCCACAGAAAGACTTTGTTAGAGCAGTGGCATAATCTAAGACAGGGTACCACCAGTGTTGAGGATTACACTTCGCATTTTGAGGGTCTTATGGGAAGATGTGAGATAGAGGAGGATCCTTTGGTGACTCTCTCTAAATATGTCAATGGGCTAAGATTAGATGTCAAAAGAGAAGTTACCTTACACTCTCCTGATAGCTTAGAAGAGGCCTATAACAAGGCCCGAGACATAGAGAAATTCCTTCGGGTTCCTAACCCAAGGCGTTTAGCTTCCCAAGTTGAGGAGTCTCGTCAGTTTCAGTCCCCACTTCCGTCTGTTCCTTCAAAGGGGGTACCCAATCTAATCTAGGACCTAGCACTTCTAGGGAAAAAGAGGTCGTCGGTACTTACAGTCGCCCAAGTGGCTCTACTATTGAGTGTTTTCACTGCCACAACAAGGGTCACATTGCTGCCCCTTGTCCCCATCGCACTCTCGTTCTTGATCAGGAATCCAATGACCCTTCTGCTTTTGCGGATTATACCCCTCATGAGGATACTTCCGATGCTGAGAGGGATCTCGAGCTCAATGATGAGCCGAAGCAGTCCCATCTCGCTGTCATACGGTGCATCCTATCTACTCCTTTTAGGGGAGGATGATTGGAAACGCACGAGCATCTTTCACACCTTTGTCACTTGTGGAGATAGAGTTTGTAAGGTTATGATTGATGGCGGAAGTACAATTGAGTGGTCTCCACAGCCGGTGTAGCTAGGATGAAGCTCAAAATCGAACCCCACCCTCAGCCTTATAGGGTAGCTTGGGTAGATAAGACCTCTTTACCGGTCTTAGAGAGATGTTTAGTTCCTCTTCAGATGAGAGATTATTCTTATAGGATTTGGTGCGATGTCCTTCCTATGGATGTCGCTCATATTTTGCTTGGTCGTCCTTGGCTTTTTGACTTGGATGTGACCAACAACGGAAGGGATAATTCATACATTTTTAAGCATAACGGGAAATCTATTCGCTTGCTTCCTGCCAAACCGTCTCCCACGAGTAGAAATCCCAAGGTTAAGAATTCCTCCCAACCTCCTGTCAAGAACCATATCCATGTCCTTTCCTGGACGGAGTTTGTGCGGGAAGGACAAGAGTCTGACATAGCTTTCGTGCCTGTAGTCCAACAATTACTTCCGGTTTCTTTAGAAAAGGTTGTTGAACCTCCTCTTAAGGTCACTACCTTATTAGACGAGTTTAGAGATGTTATACCGGATGAGTTGCCACCTATGAGGGATGTCCAGCGTGCCATAGATTTTGTCCCTAGGTTTCAGTTATCTAAAAGGATTATGAGAACTTTATTTAGGCACATTGTAGGGAAGCGTCCTGTGAATTGGAACTTAATTTTACCAATCGCGGAGTTTGCGTATACTGGATCTGTTCATCGATCAACTGGTAAGAGTCCTTTTCAAATTGTTTGTGACCTTTTCCCTCGCCAACCCTTTGCCCCTGTTTCCCTTTCCACTGATTGCCGTCATTTTACTTCTACTGATATTTTTACCCAGCACATTCATGATTTCCATGCTGACAACCGTCGAAAAATTGCTTTAAATATTGAACAGTACAAATTAGCTACTGATGTTCATCATAGGAAACTGTATTTTAATGAAGGAGCATATGCTATGGTGCGTATCCACCCTGCTCGTTATCCTAAACACTCATTCAAAGAGTTACATGCCCAAACCACCGGATCATTTTGTATCATTTGTAAGTTGGGATCTAATGCTTATTTAATTGCCTTACCATCTGATATGAATTTTAATCCTGTTTTCAATGTTGGGGATTTGTTTCATTCTCGAGGCACTTTTGAGCCTCCTACTGTGCCAGGTTTGCCTATAGGTGGTTCTACCTTCTCTCCTACTGCAGCTTCGGTGTCCGTTATCCCACGTTTTCCACTTCCGCGCACCGTTCAGATTGGCAATTTTTTAGATGCTCAGATTATTCTGTTACATGGTGGCTTTACCAACGGTATCTTGTTCGCTGGAGAGATCGCCCTGGCATTGGAGATACTTGGATTACGGAAGATGAGTGTCGGCATTTTGTTCTTGATCTTTGGGAGGTTTACCATCGTTCTAACTCTCCGGAGGAGAGTTTTTCTCAATCGGGAAGAATTGATGTGGATCATAATGCATAAGGATATGATTAGTTATTATTTATCTTAATTAGATGTTATTTATCTTTATGTATTTAGGATATTTATCTTTTAGTTGTAATTATCTTTTATTTAGTCTTCTAATAGGAGTAGGTTTGTTTTCTATATAAAGGGGGATAAACCCTTTATTTAGATTAGACTTGATGATTAATACAATTTCTCCCTAATTTCTGATTTCTCTAATTTCTCTCTCTCTTTCTCTTTCTTTCTCCCTAATATTCTGATTTCTTTATGAATTCTTCTCTCTATTTCTCTCTCTATCCCTCTATTTCTTTTCTTGGTAATTCAAGTCTCATCAATGAGAATGCTAGATTATTTGGATTAGTAATTATTTGCCTAGCTGTGAAAAAAAATACCTAGGAGCTTCCCTTGTACAATACTGGAATTTATAGTATCATTGTTTCATTAGTAATTATTTGGATTTGCTTGAAATGTAAACTGGGGCTAAAAGAGAGTGTTAAGGCATTAGGATGCATTCTGAAGGACCTGATCCCTTCCTAAGTGACTAGTTTCCACCTATTTTCTTGTCCAAACTGTTCTTTCTTCTTCTTCACACACAAACACACATAGATCGGTTCTTTCTTTTCAATGTATCAACCCATATCCTCGGTTCTGTTTTGATTGCTTTAAGTTAAGATTAGTGTGCTAGCTTTTGTTTAAAAACTGAGCTTGATGAAATTGATGCCTTGTTGACAACTACTATCCATTTTTATTTTTATTTTTTATTTATTTTTATTTATTCCACTACATTGTAGTCGAAACTAACGAATACAATGGTTCATCTTGGTAATTTTTTGAGAACTGAGCATTGTTGTTGCTGTGATGACTATTGGACATATCAATCAAGGTTGTAAGATGTAGTTGAGATGCCTTGTAGCTGCTGCATTAATATGCCATGTGTAATCCTGGAGTATGAATGCATTATCGTGTCTTTTTTTTTTTTTTTTTTAATATTTACTTTTTGGTTTTTCTTTTCGTTTTTGTTTTCCTTTATTTATTTATTTATTTATTTTATGGTGTGTGTGTGTGACTTTCTTTTATCTATAAAAGATTACCTTATTTTTAGGCTTTTGTTTGGACTTTGGAAATTTGTTAGTTGGGGGAATTAAGGAGCTTGATGTAGGTAAGATGATACCTCCAAATGTGTGATTTTTCTGGTACACTCCAGTGGCTGGTAAATTTTTTTTTTTTCTTTTCCTTGATATATTTTTTTCCTGGATTTTGTTAGTGGCTGACATATGAAACTTAGCAAATTTCAGCTTCATTAAGATGATCTCACTAATCAAGTTTGCACTTTGAATAAAAATTTGATTCAACTAATTTGCTTTTTTGATCCACACGAAAGGGTGCTTAGTTTATATATTAATCTTAGCGCGATACTGGATAAACTGCAACTCTTTTTTTATTTGATTTTGTTTTTTCTTCCTCTTATCTTTTGGACATGAAGCTGAAATTTGCTTTCACAAGATTCATATGTCAGATCACCAAATCAAGTTCTATTAGGTTTGTACTTTATCCATTACTAAGATCACCAAATCAAGTTGATGCCCAAATTCAAACTAGGACTAGACATGCACAAGATTTGTACTTTATCCATTATTATCAAATAACAATGCACTTGATGATACACCCTGCATTATGTTTCATATGGGCTTGGATTTGTTGTTGATCTGATAGGTGATCAACATCTGTTGATTACTGTTGGATGGCCAACACGTATGCAAGAAAGGGGATCCAATGGCTCAAATAAGAAACGCCCATGAATCTAACAAGTGATCCAAAATGACTACAAATATGGGGGTTTCTTATGTGAGCCATTAGATTCCCTTTATTTCTTGCATACGTGTCGCCCATCCAACGATAATCAACAGATGTTGACCATCTGTCAGATCAACCGCAGATCCAAAATCCTATATATGGATCCTAAATAAGGAGACTTGATCTGCGGTTGATATTTTGTGCCCCTTACTTCCAACGTGAGTCTGATGATCGCATCGCAAACATACCCCTCATAACTCTTTTAAGTTTACAGTATATATTCGATTCTGTATCATTTCCGTGTAATTCTTCTTCGTTCACACATCGTCTTTTTCCTCCATGACCTGTTGACACTCTCGGTAAGATTCTCTCTCTAGTGCTTAGGGCTCAAGTTGGTTTTAGGGCTTCTAATCTCAAAATGTTTTAAAATCCAGTTAGTCCTGAAATTGGAATTTTCCTTTTCCTATGGTTTGCCTTTCTTTCTTTTATTGCTTTGATCAATTGTTTATAATGCCCTGTTTGGTTACTTAGAAAGTAGAGGAAAATACCGGAAAAAAGAGAGAAGAGAGAATAGGAAAATTGAAACCCTATGTATTCCCTAGAAAGCGAAAAAAAATCAACTAAATTGAAGTCTTTACAATTTGTCGACTGAGTTCTTTCTTTCTTAAGAACTGAACCATGGAAAATTTAAGAACTTCAATTTCTTTTCATCGCTTTTCTGGGCAACCAAACATAACCTTAGGGTTTATATTCAAGTTTATAAGGATCGGGATTCTGATTTTTATTCGGCTTCTGGTGGCGATTGATAATCTATGTTTTCTTTTACGCACTAGGGATTGATATGTGTGTATTGATTTGTACCTTTACTTTCGCTGCTAGATGGATTGGCAAGGGCAGAAGCTTGTGGAGCAGCTGATGCAGATAATGCTGGTGGCGTTGGCGGTCGTGTCTTTTGCGACGGGCTACTTCATGGGATCGTTCAAGATGATGCTTCTTATATACGCTGGTGGTGTTGTTCTCACTACTTCGATAACTGTCCCCAATTGGCCTTTCTTCAATCGCCATTCTCTCAATTGGTTGGATCCGAGCGAGGCGGATTGGCATCCAAAGCCGCAGGCTGCAAATTCATCTAAGAAGAAGCCGAGTAAGCAGAAGTAGGTCAGGTCACTGATCTTGTCATTAGCATTCGCTAAGGGTTTACTGATTTTGATTATGCCTATGCTTTTTGATCAATGGATATTGTAGTTAACTTGCTTGCCTTCAATTATAGAACCTTTAGACAACGGTTAGAAGAAATTTTCTTTCACAATTCCGTTTGCTTCAATGACTTTTTGGGTTTCTACTATCTTGTCTGTTGTTTTATGAGTAGTTTTCTCTCTCTCTCTCTCAAAGTGCCTTACTTTTTCATTGGAGAATGAGGAACTACTGCTTTCCCATTTATAAAAATTACAAAACGGTTGTTTTGATCAATCTCTGCAAATAATCAGGTGAAGAAACCTCTTTGATGGTGTAATTTTTCACTTCTTTAAGATGGTGGTTAGGTAAATCAAAAAAATGGGCATCTAACTGTACAAAGACAATTGTTACCTTTTGAGCTTGAGTTGCGTTTCTTCAGTTGTATTGAACATCAAGTCATTGTGTAATGGGATGATTTTGTGTGCTTTTTTCTACTTTGGGCGTGTGATAAAGGTTTACAATTGAATTAGAAATTACAATAAGGATGTAGGATTGTTACAAGTGCTTACCCTCCTATTTTTGGGCAAGTATGGAACTTTTAATTGTAGGAAAATTACAAATGTGATAATTTATTGCTTTAAACATTTACTTTTAGCTTGCAATTTTTATATAACAATTGGGATCTGGTATAAAATGCATTTCGAGCCCTTTGTTAGTTAGAGATTAGGTTTATACTGTTGATGGGTTTTCCAATGGCCACAAAGTAGACTACATAGCTGGAGAGTGATCTGCATCCTGTTGTATCCAGGTGCCATCATTTGACGTGAACTTTTCTGCATTAGTGTGGTAAGTTTTGGATTGATTAGTTTAAAAATTTCCATGTGGCCATTTTGTTGGATGAAATGCATTTCTCTTTGTGAAGAACACCAACAAGTGGGATTTGAGTTCTAGTCTGGCACTAAGATTCTAGATTTGCTGTTGGTACATGTACACTCAGATGGTTAATAGAGGTTTGAGGTTATTGAATCAAGCAAAAGAGAGTAGTAGACTGGTAGGTTATGTCCCTGCTGAATCATGCTAAGGTATTGCTCTAGACTCTTTTTAGTACATCGTAAGGTCATGTTATGCCCTTGCTGAATCATGCTTAAAGGATATCCCTATATTAGAGCTATTTGTTGCTAGAGAAACAATTGCTTATTGTGAAATCCGAATGGATGATGTTGGTATTATTCATTTAAATTCTTGGTTACTTTTCCAATCTTTGTCCTTAAAGTGGGTTAATCTGTAAATTCTTTGGTGGGATACTCTGAAGACTCCAGTTGAGTGATGAAATCATCTTCCTTATTGCCTTAGATTTTGCAAGTAACAGTAATTGGGATTTGTTCTTTGCGTTGGAAATTTAGACAGTAATCCATGTATGCTAAGTACATAAGCTTTAAAAAGTGGTATGGAGTGAGCTTATAAATTATGATATCACTAAGATCAGTAAAATCCTTTTTTTTTGTTTTTTTTTTGGAATTTTTGACAGTGACAAGATGATTGGCACATTGTTTTTTTTTAATGCCATTCTCTTATTTACAGCTGGGTGTGCTTTAATTTTTTTTTTTTTTTTTTAATCCCTAGAGTTCTTGTTTTCCTTTCTTAATATAAATGCTCAAGGAAGCACACTGCCCCCCAGCCCCACACACACACACACACAAAAAGAAAAAAAGAAAAAAAAAACACACACACAAATGCCATTATGCTGCTAAAGGTTGTCAGTGACTTTATCCCAGGATCTCCCCAACTGGGGAGTCTTTTGATATGGTTTAACTTGTACATAGCAGAAATGTTGTGAATAAGGATATGGTTATATGTTATGCAAGTCTATTTTATCTTAAGCAATTATTGGAGCCTGGAATGGAGAGCTTTTGAAGGCATGTAAGAGTTATGAAAAAAGTGTTTCCAGGTTCCTGATTAATCAGAATGTGGAGCTCCTGAAGGGCGCTAAACAGTGATGGATGGGCGCTAAACAGTGATGGATGGGAAAGGGGGGTGGTGGAGGAGTGTTGTCCTATGGGCAATGTTCCAGTATCAAGGCATGGGGTATTCCTGTCATGTAACATTCACTTAGTTTCTTATTAGTGGTAGACTTCTGTATTTGTGAGTTTTCAGGGTTGGAATCAGGAGGTCATTTTTTGGAAATTGGATAATTGGATTCACCGATTTAGAGAAACGTTGAATCCTGTATATCTAATTTTCTGAGTGAAATCACTCTGATCCTCTTTGCCCATTTGCATACATTATCTCCAACCCCTCCCTCCTCCCCATCCCCCAATAACTAACACACACACACACAACTCTTTGGCCTCGTTTGGATCAGGGAATCAGAGGCTGGAATGGGAATGGACTGGAATGTATTCCATGACTGCATGTTTGGATGCAATATTTGAGCTGGAATGGAATTAGGAGACCGGAATGGGCTAGATTTGATTCCCATTAAAAGGTGGAATTACATTCCCTTCTGATGGGTGGTATTGTTATTCCAACCTTTGGGCTGGAATAAAAAAAGAGCAAGCCAATCCAAAAATCCCGATACTCACACACGAGCCCTTTCTTCGTCTTCAAAGCAGAGCCGAAAACCATGCTCTATCTCTAGCCGCCATTGATACTGGTTTCTCTCTGCTGTCAGCTCGTCGCTGGCCGATCGCTAGTTTCTCTGATTGCCGAACCTTAGGTACTCTCTCTCTCTCTCGCTCTCTCTCTCCCATTTGTTCTGAATGGTTCAGATCCATTCATATGTGTTTTGATCTTTTCAGATCTATCCCGATCTGCCACGATCTGTTCCTAAATAGTTTAGTGTTCCAGAAGCAGCTCCATTCATAGCCGTTCTCAAATTCGCAGCTGAAGAATTCAAAGTGCCTCATTAAACCAGTGCTATCATCACCAGCGGTACCTTAATTCTTCCCAATTTTCTTCAATTCTGCTGTTAATATCTATATATTTCTAAAAAATTTACATTAATGTGAATAATTATGAGAAGTTGGGTTGTAATTCATAATAGAATATATTATTTGAGACTTTTAATTGTCATATAGAACCTATGGAAGAGCAGAAACCATTAATGGAAACTCTGATCTGTATGGTAGATTCGTTGTGATGGTAGTCTTGTTTGGGTGCTTGCTGGGTGCGAGAAAATTTCCAGCAAGTTATTGAAGGTGTTGGTTGAAGATGGTTAATTTGGATGGCATTTTCAAACATAGTCAAAACTCATGCTTTGTGATTCAATGGTTGAAAATTATTTCCTAATAGTGCTCAAGGAAGACCTCAAGTTTGATTTGAACAAATGTTGGTATAACGCACAACACGCACCTTTGGTTTATATTCTCTTCTATTTTGCTTGTGGGTATTCTAGGCGAGGGACCCTTTGTTCTAAATATTTTTTCAATTCCTTTTTCCGAATGTGCTAGCTAGGTGAGAAGATATTTATGATGTAATAATGTTTGTATCGATTATTAGCTAGAAGAAACATACATCAATGTTCCATCTGAACTGGTTGCATCTGATCTATGCCTTATCACTTGTCTTTATAGTGAGAAAATTCTTGTTGTGCATGCCTTGGTACATTGGGGAAACAAATGGTTGCTGTAGTAAAAATAAAACATTTTGGTTTAAGGTTTGGCTATTGTTTTTTCATATTGTCTGGTTACAAATCATAGCATGCTGCATCACGGTGTGGTCTCATTGCACTCAGAAAAACTATATAATGTTCAACCCTGCTTAGATGAATGCAGACAGTGATTGGTATCCCGATTAAACTAAAGAGAAGTTGAACATTTTTGCAAAAATATTTAGCAAATTTGGAATTGGTGAATTACTTTTCAGATGCATAGATATTTAGCAAATTTGGAATGGGTGAAACTTTTTCACTTTTCAGATGCATAATGCAGTAATTGGAGGGCAATTTTAATGTTGGTAGCCAAACAGCAGGCTCGAGCAGTTTGGAATTTGAAGTTGACTAAACAGGGGACAAGAAACAACCCACTGAGTCACCAACATGCTGTGATGACACAAATGGGTCCTCCCTCCCATTACTTCTAGGTACTAAGAAATGTCTAGTCTCTTTCCCAAAATGATGGTCAGTTCTCATTAGACATTAGTGATTTATTGTATTTTTCTTTTATTTTTGTAGGGTTTCGAAGAAGAAAGTCAATGTGTTTTGGATTTGTTCTCTACCTTAAAAAAATCAATGCGTTTTGGACTTGTGATCAAATAATTGAATTCGATAGTGTAATTCTGTCTCTCAGACCCATGAATAGCTCCTGTGAACTGTGGTGGAGAAACTGTTAATTCTGTCATTCACTCACAGTTTTCAGTGTCGTGTTCCATTATCACAGGCCATTCAAGGCTGTTTCCATTCACAGTTTTTTTTAAAGTTTTTACACCATCCAAGAATTTGATTGAAACTGGGAGGCTGGAATCACCAACTGGAGTGATTTTTGGTATGCTTGAACAATTAAATGGCATCCATCATATGCTGCTGGTCATACCTTTCTGCTGTCGATGGAGCAAGATATGACTCGGCATTAAAACTTAATGGGTACTGGTGTGTAGCTTATTAGAGAGGAGTGCTAAAATGGACATACCCCATGCAAGGGAGGGAAGGTTTTCTCTCTTCTCAGGTTTGAGGAAAAGAATTTTTTGGAGTATCATGTACATGACATAAAGGTTGTGACATATGCATTACGTATTCATGTCTTATGAAAACATGCAAAAATTACTTGATTTTCATTTTCTAGCTGGAAAGCAAAGGTTCTGTTTGTTTCATGTAAAGATATGAGGGGAAGGAATGGATAACGCTTGAAAAAGGCTTCCTTTCTTAGCTTCCTAAAACATTTTATTTTCCTTTATTTATTTATTTATTTATTCTGAGAACCAAACAGCATGTAATACTTTGTTAATTTCTCCGTGGACTCTATTCAGCCTCGAGAGATTTTTGAATCTGGAAGTTAAAGCTGTTTGCAGTCAGATATCAGATCTATCATGCTTTTATCATGTACTATATTTTTGTTGATGTTGTGCCAATTGAATGAAGTTGCCTATTTTGCAGGAATGTTCCAATACAGGGTTCTGTTGCTTCTATTGGAGGAAATCCTTTTGCATGGTATTCTCCAGGGGGAAACAGCATATTCTTCATTTTCCAGCGACCAGTTATTGCTCAGTCTCGTTTATGAATTATAATCAAGAGTTTTGATCCTGTGATTTATGCTTGTATTTGATGGTATGATAAAGTTTTGTATAAAAATAAAATAAGATTGTATATATGAAATTGACTAATTTGTATATAAATAACTTATAATACAGAAAACTTATATATATAAATTTTCAAACTTGGTTATGATGTATATTGATTTGAATTTAGTTAGATAAAAATGATTTGAATTTAGTTAGATAAAAATTTGGTGTAGTGAAAGATGGGTTATTTTAAAGAAAAGGGGTAAAATTGGAAAATTACAGAAAATTTAATTCCATTCCTAGCATTGCCAAACACAAATAATGGAATGGATAGTCATTCCAATTCATGATTCCATTTAGCATCCAAATACTATTGATGAAATGAAAATCTGATTCCATTTCAGGCTATCTTGGGAATGGAAGGAATGGAATCGGCATGCTATTTTATTTGATTCTATTTTATTTGATTTCCCCGTTCCAAATGGGGCCTTAGGGATTAAGTTTTGTATTGTGTTTTATGGGATGCAGCTGATTGTCAAGGATCAATAGGTTCTTCACACTAGCTATAGAGTTCTTCGGACACGCAGACAGAGAAAGAGCAACCTAGATATAAGGTAATTTCTACAGAAATGAATAGTATCTTTCTTCTTTTTGGGGGAGGGATCGTTGGAAGGAAGCGTGATTTTTATAAGCCTGTAAAGTGCATGCAAGGCCAACATTGGTACCAGATAAATAGGAAGCACCGTTTAGGACATTCTAGCTTGGATCAATCATTCCACCCATGTAGACTGTAAAAGTAAAACTTCTTGGAACATTATGATCTGATAGGTAGAATTTTCTTGTGAAAAATTGATATCAAATTAGGAGTCAAAATGTGGATGCTGTGTGAGGCATTAAGGAATTAAAAACCAATTCAAAAAGGGTGCACTTGGCATAGCTTTTGGCCTAAAGATCAAGGTGAACGATTACATTTGAGAGCAATGGTTTAAGTGCAATTTTCTTTACTGGTAAATGGAAGGTTGACAGGGATGTGCATCAACCTCCATTTGGTATTTGGCTGTACCCTCAACTGAGGGCGCTTTATTCTAGAATGTGTTAAAATTATCTTTATTTAGTGTTAAATAATAGTATAAAGTTAAATCAGCACTGGCAGGTGATTTGGAAATGGAACTTCAGATTAGTGGACCTCAGTCAATGGGACTGCTTCAATTCCATATCCAGACAGAAGCTTTTCCTCATTTCTTTGGGCTGTCAAAGCTGCCCTTGACCTTTCCCTTTCAGAGAGTTTATGACCTATACAAATTATCATCCGAAAGTTCCGTTACATACGGTCAGGGTAGGGAGAAGATGGAGATTAGTGGGCTCTTCTTGTAAAAATGTGAGATAAACTCCTTTATGATAAGGGTCTCTTTGGAAATTTCAAAAACTAGATCAGGCTAAGTCCACTCACATATTGTTGTTTGGTTTCAAATAAAAATGGGGTAACTACACTTTACTACCTCGAACCTTTGTGGTGGTTTCAATTTAGGAAATAAAGTTGTCCGATTTAGGACAAATTTTTAAAATTTTGTTTCAATGTAGGGTAAAAGTGGACGGCCGTCAATTTGAATAACATAAACAACACATGGTAGTTCTACGTGGAGCTTACATGGATCATATGTGGACTAAAGTGTCCGTCCAAACACCCCATGCTTACTTGGATCATACGTGGACTAAAGTGTCCGTCCAAACACCCCATGTGAGCCAGACGTGACTAATTTTTAATTTTAGGCCATTTACACTTTAGGTAATTATATAGTTTGTGTACATTTGTCATACATATATATCTACAGGAATGCTAAGGTCAGGTGCACCTTATGCCAGTAGCATAAGGTGACCTCATGGAGAAGGACTTGCATAACTTATTTTGAAATTTGAAAAACTTACCGATGGATTAAATACCCCTTTTATGTATGTCATGCATACTAAGAATTACAACGATCTAATAGTCGGTTTCTGAAAAAACTGATGATGAAAAAATGGTAACATTTTGAAGAACAAAAAAGTCACAGTTTTTCATCGTGATGTTTTTCAAAAATCAATTATTGCTGTAATTTTTGGCAAGTGTGACATATACAAGAGGGGTATCTAATCCAATGGTCAGTTTTTCAAAATATTTTCTGCAAGTAGCTCTAAATGAGGTTGGTTGATACAACTTGCATTAGGTGCACCTGACCTTAGCATTCCTGTATATATCTATAACTTCTTATATTAAAAGCTGACGACACTTCTATATCCTCCTACAAGCTTAATTACTCAAAATCTCTTTTAACTTCTTTACTAAAAGCCATTTTTTATTTTTAATATTCTAAATAATTTTACTACATTATCCATTCTTTATCAAACCTGTATAATCATTTTTGAATAAAATATGATTTTTTAGCCATAAGTCCCTCGTATAAGTTCCAAAATTCATTAAGTTAAAAAAACAAAGTTTTCATAACCTATAAAGTCCTTCTGTTTTTAAATTTTATTGGACAAAGTCCACATGTTTTTTTTAAAAGTCAATTTTACCCCTACACATATATTTTTAAAATCTTTAGCAGATATTGTAAGCCACAATATTACCCTCCCTCCCTCCCTCCCTCCCTCCCAAACTTTTTGAAAGCTTGCCTTGAATCTAATCATCGCAATAGTGTCCTTTAGTCCAATGGTCCTCTTCTTCTCTGCTGCCTCTCTCAAATTTTTTCAAGCCTTAATCGCTCAAAGGCGCTGCCGATGGGTTCTGAAAGCAAAAAAGCCAAAATCAACTCTAAATAGTGAACGTCGTAAGGTGGGTGCATAGATCTGCACCCTCATGGATGACAGTGAGGAAATCTGTGCATATATATATATATATATATATTATATATGAAGAGTTCCATTCCTGTGAGGACTTCCTTATATAATGCTTAACAGTTTGTATTTCAGAAACCGGTGGTCCGATTACTGTGATTTTTGGCATGCTTATCATACATTATAAGAATATTAAATCCAACTATCAGTTTTTCAAAATACCCATTTTACATTGTATGTGTGTATGGGTGTGGGTGAGTAAGACTATATTTGATTGAGTGTGGGTTCAAATGAAAGCGTTGGTTTATATTAGGGGAGCTTGGGATGTGATTGTTGGGTAAATGGTCTTGTAGGTGTTTGTTGATATGTTTCAAAGGAAATCTAGTCTTGTTTGTAAGAATGATACCGAACGGACTATATGGGTTAAAGAGTTTGAACTTGGATTTAGTAGCTACTAAATCCACACTTGAGTGTGGTAAATGATCATTTTTGTAGTAGTGATATTTACCCCTCTAGGGTCAATGGTTGGGACAATAATATCATCCAACCATATATACAACAAAGCATGTATCCGGTGTGGACGCTGGCACTCCAATAAGCGAAGCATTAAGTTCTTGTCGCATTACAAAAAAAAAAAAAAAAAAAAAAAAAAAGAAAATTGTATGCTGCGGGCTTTTGACCTAATTCTCTTTATAAGCTAGGTTGATGACCTGGTGCAAAGGAGTATATATGAGATTATATATACTATAGATCATTTTCATTCTTAATTATAAAAGAAATTAGGTTGACAACTTGGTTAAAATGAACTTTTAGCACAATCAAGTCATAATTAGACATGCTCTACTACTATAGCAAAAAAATGTTTGGAGGCCACCAAATATGCACTATCAACGTGCTCTTGGGAAGTTAATATTTCACAGGAAAATTGTCAAAGACGACACTTGCATTTGTATTAAGATGACAGTTTTTGTCTTAAATCATCGTCCTTGACAGTTTTTCTTGTAATATATATATATATATATATATATATATATATATATATATATATATATATATATATATATAGAGAGAGAGAGAGAGAGAGAGAGAGAGAGAGAGAGAGAGAGAGAGAGACTTGTTAGCATCAGGTGATCTACTTTAGAACTATTTGCAAACTATATTTTGAAAAATTGACCATTGGATTAGATACTCCTCTTGTAAATGTCATGTCTGCCAAAAATTACAGTGATCTAATAGTTGGTTTTTGAAAAATTTCATAGCAAAAAATTGTGGCTATTTTGTTATTCAAAATGTCACCATTTTTTGCAGTCAGTAATTTCAGTAACATTTCAAAGAAACCGACTATTGGATCACCGTAATTTTTGGCATGCATGATATACATAAAAAGAGGATTTAATCCAACGGCCAGTTTTTCAAAATATGCATATCGCAATTATCTAGGACTTAGAAGTATGAATATCATATCTTATGCAAATTCTGTCATTTCATAATCAATCAAGAAATTAAAAAGATAAGAAAAAAATGGAAGATTGACATGCATGTAGTATCTACCAACTAATGGTTCGAGATCAAAACTAATAAAGATGAGCTTAAATTAAGGAAAGGAGTCAAATGGCCATTGGCACATGTGACCAAAGAACATAAAGTGGATGGACCGCGGCAGCCCCATGCAAAATCACTTTACGCGGAAACAGAGAAAAATATTTCATGTCACCCTGGCTACAGTTTTTGATACAACTACGTTTTGCCAGCTCTGCCTTAACTGGTTTAGAATCTCTCTCTCTCTCTCTCTCTCTCTCTCTACATGAGATTTCCTTTTGCCAACTTGTTGATACAACTACGTTTTGCCGGCTCTGCCTTAAATGGTTTAATTTGCTACTCACCACTCCAATTCACCTATATAAATACTTCGTTACTCAAATCTCTATTACAAAACCCCCTCGCTTCTCTCTCTCTCTCTCTCTCGACAACAAATGGCAACATCATATAAGGTTTCTGCAGCCATGCTTCTGCTTTCTCTATTCATGACTTCTCTTATAACAACCGCTGCTGGCAATTTCTTCCGAGATGTGGACATCACTTGGGGCGATCAACGTGCCAACATACTCAACGGCGGCCAACTTCTCACACTCTCTCTCGATAAGGCCTCTGGTTCTGGCTTTCAATCCAAGAATGAATATCTCTTCGCTAGAATTGACATGCAGCTGAAACTTGTACCTGGCAACTCTGCTGGCACCGTCACCACTTATTATGTAACTTACCCATCTTTCCGACCAATACTTATACAATTAATAAGTTTAGTTGTTTCTTTATAAATACTAATAGTTAGAATTGGTGTGACATGCAGTTATCCTCTCAAGGGCCTACGCACGATGAGATAGACTTTGAGTTCTTGGGCAATCTCTCTGGAGATCCATATATTGTCCATACTAACGTGTTCACTCAAGGAAAAGGGAACAGGGAACAACAATTCTATCTCTGGTTTGACCCCACAAAGTCATTCCATACCTATTCCATTGTTTGGAACACTCAACGCATCATGTAATAATCTACTCTCACCTTCCATATATGTATCTCGTCAATCTTAACATATACTAAATCTCATTCACAGCTCTTAAATATAATAATTAATGTGTACATATATACTAATGTAACTAGTTTCAATTATTTTTGGGATTTTCAGTTTCATGGTGGATAATATTCCAATAAGACAATTCAACAACAAGGAATCAATTGGAGTTCCTTTCCCTAAACAGCAACCCATGAGAGTCTACTCGAGCCTTTGGAACGCGGATGACTGGGCAACAAGAGGTGGGCTTGTAAAGACAGATTGGACAAAAGCTCCTTTCATTGCATCTTACAGGAACTTCAACGCCGACGCCTGTGTTTGGTCAGGTGACTCATCTTCTTGTGGTTCCAAGTCGACTAATTCCTTGTCTGGCGCCGGATGGCAGACTCAGGAAATCGATTCAGTGGGCAGAAGAAGGCTTAGATGGGTGCAAAACAAATATATGATATATAACTATTGCACTGATTTCAAACGCTTCCCTCAAGGTCTTCCTCCTGAATGCAAACACTAACAGCGCGCTGCTCCCTTCAAAAATACTGCGCTGTATTGCTGTCCTATTGATCTGTATATTTTTTTCACCAGTTTGTAACGTGTTAATATGTCAAAACGATTCATTTTGTATTTAAATATTCATGTAACAATATAAAATATCATTAAATCAAATTCTTTAATTATTTCTTTTA
>JAESVK010001396.1:645420-677175 GCA_017140935.1 Hamamelis virginiana | reverse complement strand
ATCCAACGGTCAGTTTTTTATAATATTTTCTAAAATGTGTTCTATAATGTTTTCAAATATATATTTAAAATACTATAATAACATTAAAACGACATCGTGTCATTCTTTATACTCATCTTACCCTTATTTCACATCACCCGCGGATCTAATTTTTGGTTCCCTCCAAAAGGACCAAAACAATTCTCCATCTCTCTGCACCCTCCCGAAAACCTAGCCCGACATCACCTTCATTATCCCCAAATACAATCAACCCGCATGCACCCTCATTCCATCTTTCTCTCTCTCTCTCTCTGCATTTGCGCAAATATGTAACCCTAGCAGCACGATCTATCACTCTCTTTATTTCTTAGCTTTGGGACTATTGAAGCTACAATCTCCCTGTTCTTCTTCTCGATCTCTT
This sequence comes from Hamamelis virginiana, assembly GCA_017140935.1. Taxonomy (NCBI): domain Eukaryota; kingdom Viridiplantae; phylum Streptophyta; class Magnoliopsida; order Saxifragales; family Hamamelidaceae; genus Hamamelis; species Hamamelis virginiana. Next base: position 676,775 of record JAESVK010001396.1, on the reverse strand, counting down.
GCACAAAAATCCTATAGCATCTGATCTATCTTATCTAAGCATCAATCATCACTTTCGACGGCCAAGACCCAAGAACGGCAGCTCTTTTCACACTGAACTCTGGCCACAACTCTAGAACTCCGACCGATCTCTCTCCTCGCTCTCTCTCTGCTTTTCACTCCCTTCACCATTTCTGTTCCTTTGGTTGCAGGTTGTAGACTCTCTTCATCTCCATTGCATATATCTTGTAAGATAATCTATTGGAGCATAAAGGAACAACCATTTTTGAGGTTAGTTTGTTTATTTATGTCTAAATAAAGTTTATTTATTTTTATCTTAGAATTTATGTGGACGATTTTATTGATTGAGGGTTAGGGTTTATCTTAGAACAACCATTTTTCATAAATTTTGAAAAGTGCTCTTAAGTTTTAGCCATCGACTCGTGAGAGTTGTTAAAAATTTGATTGCGGACGATGGTTGGAAAGGTTTCTATAGAGGACTGGGCACACGGTTTTTCAGCATGTCAGCATGGGGAACCTCAATGATAATAGCCTATGAATATCTGAGTAGGGATTCTTTCTTGTCTTTCACCATTATTCTGGAGTGTTATTTATTTTTATGAGGAATGATATAAAATAATATTTGGATTCAAACATTGTGGATGGATTGGGCTCTTTGATCCCACAAGCTAGTTTTGAAAGGTGGATTTTAAGCTACTATCATTTTTCATATCAATTTTCTTTAGCCTTGACCCAATAGTTTATAAGCTACCATGTATCAGATTTAATTTAGTGTTCTTTACAGATTTTTCTTGCACTTTACATTGGGGTCCTGGGGAAAGCAAAACAGGAGATATTCAAAAGCATAAATCATACACTTTCAAAAAGACAAGAACTATCAGGAATATTAATTTTATTTTTATCAGTGATATTCAAGAAGTAAGGAGATGATTTAGGACACTAGACCTCTCTGGTAAGCGGATAGATAACAGTCAATGAAACTTGGATGATGCTTGATTTTCATTATTTAGTTAGATATACATTCATACAGGGACATCTTTTCTATGAAATTAGTAAAGCATTTGATACACCACTATAAATTCCAGTTGCTACATACTGAAAAAAAGAGAGCATCTTTTTAAGAATTTAATAAAGCATGCCATCACCTTTTTCATCAGGGAAATATTGCCTAAGCAATGTCAAAACACACAAGGAATGAAGCATATTCTATGAAATTAGTCACCTCTCTAATCATTTTTTGGCCCCCTTCTTGTTCTATGTAACTACTGGGTAAAAATCCTATTTTCTCTACTGTCTAAGCTGCTTTCATTACCTTTTTTTTTTTTTTTTAAGCAGTAGTGGATGTAGTATAAAGGGTAGAAAATAGGGAGAGAGAATTATGCTGTTAATTTCTAAAGTTGTGTTTAGAAAACAGGTCAGCATCTCAAAATCTAAAGTTGTGTTTAGAAAACAGGTCATCTCAAACTCTAAAGTTGTGTTTACGAGTGCTTGGTGGTGTTCTCAGTACCTTAATTAATTAGAAACTATTGACAATGCACATTGACCTGCATCATTTTATCAGTTCAGATGGTTCTGTAGATACGTGTTCTGTATTCATTTGATATTAGTACTAAAGTTTAATTACTTTGGCATGTTATTTCTCTCTAAAAGTATGCAGCTGTTATGTAAACCTCATTCTAGAAATGTTAAAAGTGAGTTGAAAGCACAGACGCTTATATGGAAGTGGATGATAACTTGGCTAGCAGGAAATTATGCAAAGATACTATGCTGAACTAATACGAACTGACCTTAGGCCCCATGTCATATATTCATATTGAATATCACCATTGATGTTTGGGAAAACTTTAAATTTGTTTTTGAGTCACACCTAAAATATCTGACTGGTATAATGAGGATGTTTTTAATCAACTGATTAGCATACGTTTTAGTTTATCCATTTGTAATGCTAGCTTTCTTTCAATAGTTTTAAATGAACAAGAACCAAGAAAAAAAAAAAAAAAACAAAGTACCAAGGACGAGATGATGACTTGATAGACAAAGCTGGAAGAAGAAGTACTAAGTTCTGGTAAGTCCTCCATCACATATTAGCTGTGATATATTCATTAATAGAAATAATAGGAGGCGAGCTTTGGAGATCTTGGCAGCATTCATAATTTTAATGAGTACAATTTTTGTAATTTCACCAAAATAAAAAATGTTCTTAGATGTGCATTTAATTAGTTAGCATTTCTATGTTCCAATCAATTCCTCATAGGCCTTGTTAAACGATTTTTTTAATTTTACTATGGTTTGATTTCTAATCAAGGTGTTGTGGGTGTCAATATTAAAATGGAGATTTTAAAAGCTTGTGGTGGAGACATTGATTTTTCCCCTTTTTAGCAGTTTGAGAATTTTAAAGCTTGTGGGTGTCAATATTAAAATGAATATCTACTGTTTCTTTATTTGTGTTCTTCTCCCATCATACAAGAGGCATCGCTTTGAAAGTTATACAACTGAGGAGATTGACGATGTTCGAGTCGAAATAATGAATTATATCTCCAAGCACATGAAATCCATATGAAACACACTTTGAATTTGGTTGGCTGAAAATCGCTCGTCATATATTGTGTCTAAATGTAGTTTTTGGGGGTTGGAGGTGGACGGAGACCCACTTGGGTTTGATTATTGGATTTTGATTTTGGTTAATGAGTTTGACATATATTAGAAATGTTATATACTCATATGTACACAGGTTAAATATTGGGAAATATTGCAATTATAGAAGAAATTCTGCCGGATTTTTGTCTAAATATGCATACTTTTTTTCAATAATAGTTATGGTTTAGATTGATTTCACCATTGCATGTTATAAAATATATTTCCTTTAGGATGTATATGAATATGGAGGTGGTTTATGTTGAGACCATATTAGGAGGACACAACTTTAAAGATTCGGTGTTACCCTGGTGGCTTTATGACTATGATACCCTGGTATATAACTCACTCACATATTCTTAGATCTCATTATAATGTTAGTAGTATATTTTTGTACATATTTCATTATGAAATTATTTTTGAACAATTTGCAGTATTGTTTTAGATTGCTTGAGCATTATTTGGGATGGGAGATAGGAGGACACAACTTTAGAGATTCGGTGCGTTCCTGGTGGCTACATGTTTATGCTACTACGGTATATAACTTACTCGTGTATTACCTAGAATTAGTATACTAGTATATTGTTTTTGTACATAATTCATCGTTGTTTATTATGTCTTAATAGGCACAATTATTTGCTTTTGGGGTATAACTATGCAAATTTGGTGCGACCCTGGTGGCTGCATCTCTACGCCATTGAGGTAATAAGTTTGATTTATCTAATACTTGGAAACATACGTGTCATTTTTTTCCTAGCTTATTTCTATCTTACCAAAACATGTTAATTATTGCAGATATTCATGAATTAGTGGTTTCTATGTGGGTTGTACAAATACACATTCACATTCAATACAACCCAAGTGGATCCAATTTCTTTTGCTACCACGGTATATAACATTTCATTTCCCTATATATTTTTTCAAATTGTGTAAAAGAGTAATTAAAGTAAATATGTTGGTTCATGTTAAGTTGAGACCGTTATAATTTATATAGTTTTTTTTGTTTTTTTGTTTTTTTTTTTATCAGTATATATTGTTGTTGGCTGTTGATGATAACATGACACATGAGATTTTTTTATATTTTTTTAGTTGGCTATTGATGATAACATGGCACGTGAGGCGTCATTTAAATGGGATGTTGTGATAATTTGATTATAGAAGTGCTATAAACTGTTATTTTAATAGGTGAATATATAGAAATGTTCCAAAAACAGACAAGATACTGTCGAATTTTTATCTCAAAAAAGAAAATATTTCTTAGTACAAGTTAATTTAATTAAAATTTTTATTATTAATAGAAGTGCATGTGGAAACATGTATTGAAGTTTTTTGCGCTTTAATGGATGGTTTAGAATGTGATTGGGTGTATATAAAGGTTACAGGTCATATTTTTGTAATATTGAAAACAAAATTGCAAAATACAGAATTTATTATTATTTTTTTACGGGTAAATCAAAGATGAAGGTTTAAAACCGTAGTCGTTTTATGAAAGACTAGGGTTTTAAACCGTAGTCGTATCCTAAAAGACTAGGGTTTTAAACCGTAGTCGTTTCCTAAAAGACTAGGATTTATAACCGTAGTCCTTTGTAAGAAAAGACTAGGATTCAAAAACCGTAGTCGAAGATAAGACTACCACCCGCCTGACTACGGTTCCAAAACCCTAGTCTTAACCCAAAGACTAAGGTTTTGCACCTTAGTCGTAGGCAGTTTTTCTAGTAGTGAATACTAATAGTTAGACTTGGTGTGACATGCAGTTATCCTCTCAAGGGCCTACGCATGATGAGATGACTTTGAGTTCTTGGGCAATCTCTCTGGAGACCCATATATAGTCCATACTAACGTGTTCACTCAAGGGAAAGGAAACAGGGAACAACAGTTCTATCTCTGGTTTGATCCCACTAAGACCTTCCACACCTACTCCATCGTTTGGAACCCTCAGCGCATCATGTAACCTTCCATCTTGATCTTCTTTCAAAACTTATATGCTTTTATCTCATTCGGTTTAATACATATGTTAATAGATGTTGTAGTATATATATATATATATATAGTTTTTGAATTCTTTTCTTGTTTTCAGTTTCATGGTGGACAATATTCCAATAAGGGAATTCAACAAGAAGGAATCAACTGGCGTTCCTTTCCCGAACCAGCAACCCATGAAAGTATACTCAAGCCTTTGGAACGCGGATGACTGGGCAACCAGAGGTGGGCTTGTACAGACAGATAGGACAAAAGCTCCTTTCACTGCATCTTACAGGAACTTTAATGCCGATGCCTGTGTTCGGTCAAGTGGATCATCTTCTTGTGGTTCAAAGTCGACTAATTCCTTGTCTGGCAGCGGATGGCAGACTCAGGCAATCGATTCAGCGGGCAGAAGGAGGCTTAGATGGGTTCAAAAAAATTATATGATATATAACTATTGTACTGATTACAAACGCTTCCCTCAAGGTCTTCCTCCTGAATGCAAGCACTAACATGGATGCACTTCCTTCAAAATTACTGAGGCCTACTGCTGTCCCATTCTGTATATTTCTTGCATAAACATGTAAAAACGATTCGTTTTGTATTTTAATATATCTACATGTAACAATAAAATAAAGAATAAATCAAATTCTTTAATTATTTCATTTAGTTGTTTTTTCTCTTGTCTATGCTGCCCCAAATACAATCTGCTGTGCCATTGACTCAAAATACGTACGTAACATCCTATATATATATATACTTTGGTGTTGACGATTAGGTTGAAAAGAATAATAATTAATAGATACAGTTGTTTTCAAAACCAAACTGGTACATTTTGTTATCTTTTATCAAAAGTGTTAAAAAAGATACCGAAAGTAGAAATATAATATAGCTCAGATGCATGGCGCCCACTTCTCAAAGCATCGGGATTTATGGTCATAACTGATTGGTCTTGGGCTCGATGCCAGCCACTGATGCAGCTTGCCAGCTTCTTCTTTCCTTATCTTGATAAGGTTTTAAGGTCTTAATTAATACATGATGTTATGATAATGTTGTATTGAAAGAAAAAAAAAAACAGTTAACAAATTATTATTATTATTATTTGGAACAATAGATACCTAAGTACTCTTATGTGAACAATCTATAATTTTAATTTTAATTTCAAATCCAAAACCACCAATCAATGGGGAATACATGTAGTAATTCTCTATCTTAAACTAAAAAGTTATATATATATATATATATATATATATATATAGAGAGAGAGAGAGAGAGAAGTGATCTAGTGAGCATATGTGCACTTTAACTAAAGTCAACAAATAACACAAGCCCTTGGATTTTTATTCACTTAATGGAAGATTCATCTCAAGATTCCAATCCAAGGGTTTGTGTTATTTGCTTACTTTAGCTTAAAGTGCGCATATGCTCACTAGAATATATGGGTCAAGTTCCCCTTACATCTTGTTTTACATCTATATTTACACGCACCTTATTTTCAAAACACCTATGTAGATCGAATATTTTGAGAAACCGACCGTTAGATAAAATATATTTTTCATGTATGTCATTTATGCCAAAAATCATAACGATCTAACGTTCAGATTTTAAGAAATCTCACTATAAAAAGCTATGATGTTTTTAATTATAATAATTTTTCAGGGTAACATTTTTCAGAAACCAACCTTTGGATCACCGTGATTTTTGGCATAAATGACATACACGATAAATGAATCTTATCCAACGGTCAGTTTCTCAAAACATTCCACCCACATTGGTATTTTGAAAACGAAATGTACATATAGATGTAAAACAAGATGTAAGGGAACCTGCCCCTATATATATACATATATCAATCCTGATAATTGTAGAATGTATATTAATTTGAAAAACTAAATGTTCGAATATTAGATACTGTATTTATAGAAATCATGCATACCAAAAATCATAGTGATTAAATGTTAGAATTTTAAAATATATTTATTAAAAAATTGTGTCCGTTGAAACTGTCAAAGTTTTTCTCAATGACATTTACGAGAAATCAACGGTTGGATCATTGTGATTTTTGCTTTTTAGTATACTTGACATGCATAAGTACATATTGAATCCAACTATCAGTTTTTCAAAATATGCGTCACACAATTATCTATAGGCTTCATGCTTACATAAGCTTATATAAACATATGCGCTTACAGGATCATTTTTGCATGTATATATATATATATATGTGTGTGTGTGTGTGTGTGTGTGTGTGTGTGTGTGTGCGCGCGCGCGCGCGCGCTTATATACATACATATACATACGTATACATACATATACATACACACACACACACACACACACACACATATATGTGTGTATAGAGAGTGAAATATTCATATTAGCATATGCTTACTTTTAGCTAGTTAGATTAGATATTATACTTATAGTTGAAACAAGTAACCATGTTAAGTTTCCAATCTAAACTAAAAGCCAAAGCTTGTAGGTGGAGGCCGGGCCCAATACATGTATATGAAGTTATAGCAAGCCTTCTATTTAGACGATGTGGGACAGAATAGATTTTATTCTTCTACATTCCCCCTCACGTGTAGGCTCATTTGGGCCTTGTCACGTGGATAATCAATGCTCTAATACCAAGTTAAAACAAGTAATTGGCTCTCAACAACTCTATGAGAGTGTTTCATTGCATCATATATTTGCATATTTATATTGCATTATTCCCATCATTTTGTGCATATTTGAGCCAGTTATATTTATAAATAAATGATTTTTATGTTTTGCCTTGTTTTTGTGCCTTGTAGGTTGAATGCAATAAAATGGACGCTTTTTGCATGCAAAGTTGGAGCTTCGAGTAAAGCTTTGGAAGTCTTCAAAGGTCATGGGACTTATGTGACATACTTCTAAGTGTGTCTAGATGCCACATATCAAATTTCAAAACTAAATGCCAAGTGGTTTGGGAGATATGGGCAAATGAAGTCATGAAGTGCAAAAAGCGACCAATCTGGACATTTTGGAAAAACTGTTTCTCTCTAGATTGAATTAGACAATGAGACCATCATGGTTAGAAAGAAGACTTCTCAAGCTTCGCGTGCATATAAAGAACGTCCAAATCTGACTCCGGATGAGAGAGTTACAAGCATTTGAAGTCGGGGCACTTTGTAGGCGATTTCTGCAATTTTGTATGGGTACAAGAGATTTTGTACGGGTACAAAATGTTACTGTTCATGCAGAAACTTTTTGTACCGGTACAAAATCCCCTGTACCGGTACAAAACCCCGAAAACCCAGATTTTTAGCTTGTAATATGTCTTTTGATGAGGGGCAAAGTGGGGATTTCAAGGGCACATTAGGGCACGAATTGGGGGGGCCTTTTTAAAGGCATTTTCAGCCATTGTGCACTCTCTCTTACCTTGTCTCTTAGCTTGTTTGTAGTTTTCTCTTAGTTTATCTGAGTTTTAGGAGTATATTAGTTTTCCTTGAAGTTTCTTAAGCTTTTATGTAATGTAATTTAGTTTGTAGCTTGTTAAACTTTGTTTCTTTATATTTCAAGCAATTAATAGCATTTATTTCATGTTCTTTGCATTCATGGTTGTTGTTCCTGCATTTACTTCTTGTTTTCTAGCTTTAATGGAGTTATAGATCTCCAAGGTAGGATTCAAATGGTGGAAACCCATTACCAACTAAGGTAACAACACTCTCTCATTCATTTGTGCTTAAATGGAAGTTGTATGATAGGAAATACTCACTACCCCTTCTTGACATCTAGTTTGATATCTTCTTGACTACTTGTAGACAAGCTATGCTTGGCACATGTAGTGCTTGAACTTATATGCACTCTAAGTGTTTGATAAAATGTCTATGTGAGCATTTAATATCATTCTCCTATCTTTCTTTGTTTTGAATGCTTTTAAAGTTAAATCTTCCATCCATTCTTCAATGGATCCAAGATGAGAAATCTAATGAGAAAAGCTTGTTGTTTGATTGTGGATGAGTGGAAACCCCAGAATCCTACCATTTACTTTCATTGTCTTAATTTCTAAATTTTCAAGACAATCATCAACTCAAATCAAACCCCCATGATTTTACACTTTCTTTGTATTCAATGGTTAGCAACACCTAAGGATCCTTTCAGAAAGCCCCACTCTCTGTGGATATTACCGTGGGTTCTCCCATGTTATTATGCTGAGTGATGTATCAATTCCTACGCTTGGGAATTAATTGAGCACACCTACACAAAACAAGCAGTATTTTCTAATTTGGTATTTATAAGATGGTATATATACATGAGATAAGTAATGAGTTTAAATTTGAAATGCAACAAATAATATAGTCTAAGATTACAAGGTTTAACACTTATGCATGCATGCCATACATGCCAATATTCATGGTAATCCAACTATCTCTTTTTATCAAACTGTGACGGTTTTCAACAGTAACAGTTTTTATAGTATGTATTTTAAGATGCTAACATTGAATCATTGTGTTTTTTGGCATATGACATCCATAAGGAGAATATCTAATCCAACATCTAATCCAACGTACGGTCGGTTTTTCAAAATACATGTTCCATAATTAGTTAAAAGCATTATACTAATTTTAACGAAAGTTAGCATATGTGCACGGGATATATCGGGACCGTGTATATATACAGTCCTGATATAGTCAACATATGTTTATATATCTTATGTTAGCATGCATGAAGTTAATAGATAATTGTTGGATACTGTATACACCCCCATTTTTACCCGTTGGATATGATTTGATGGTTGATTCAAATGATCGATCGTTTTAGGAGAGAAGGAACCTCAAAACCCGAGTTTTCCTAAAGTACCATTTTCCTTACTAAATTAGATGCTATTATTTTATGTACATTCTTAACTCATTTTCAATTCATTCTTTTTGCATTTAGTTCTCACTACTACAAAAAAAGTATTAGAAGACGGCTAAAAACCATCTTCATAGACATTCCAGGATGTTAGAAAACTGTCATCCCTAGTAGTGTCTTCTTAAGTCGGGACCCTTTTGTAGACGGTTTTTAATTGTCTTCGAAACATAACCTTTAAAGACAATTTTAAACTGTTTCATATTTGTGTATTTTAAAGACAGTTTTAAAGTGTCTTCATAGTTTGGTATTTTAAGAACTGTCTTCATATTTGGGTACTTTATAGACAGTTAAAAACCGTTTTCATATATGTAGAATTATGAGGACAAATTTAAACTGTCCTATTATATATATTTTTTGGTACTTTAAAGACAATTAAAAACTGTCTTCATATATGCATGTAGAATTGTGAGGACAACAATGAGTCGTCTTCATATCTATGATTTTTCAAGACAACAATAAACTGTCCTCATATCTGTGTTTCAAAGACAAGAATAAACCATCCTTAAAAACCCACTGTTTTTTTTTTTCTATGGCATTTTAATTGATATGATTAACCTATTAATTTGGACAATCAGTAAGTTTCCTGTATGTGGGTTTGGTAAACCTATACACATTTCTTGGTAATGCAATGAATCCAAACTCCTGCATGCACATATAAATTAGGTACGTAGAAGAAGCGCTAGCAAACAAAATAAAATTATTTTCATTCACTTAATTAATACCAAACATGTACCCCACATATACCCAACATCAGATAAAAGCTATTATGTTAACTTTAATTTGGAAACACTCATTCGAAATAACATGCATATAAATATCAAACAAGCCCTTTCAATTAACCTCAACAATTCAGTTGAAGTCACAAGGGATATGCATGAAGCAAGCTAGTCTTCGTACCCCTTCCAAAAGTCTTTGGGCAACTAAGTTTGCCTTTCGATACGGTAAGAGCCTACATATAAACAAAGAATTGCAACTTTTAGTTCAATTATTCAAGGTAAGAAAATATAACATCAATGGAATTCTAAATTAAAATAGTAGCATTTCATCCTTAGGAAAGTATTTCGTTATTTGGCTTGTTTATTTGTTTGCCAGGAGAAATTGGAGTACAAAGTTAGGTTCCAGATACATAACTTATGAAAATTTGATAAACAGTTGCATTCTTATTTCCCACAATAAAGCTTTGAATACATGTGATCATAGTCTTAGGAGAAATTTGATAAACAGATGCATACTTATTTCCCACAATAAAGCTTTGAATACATGTGATCATAGTCTTAGGAGAAACCTTGCCAATTCACTTTAGAAAGGATAGCCAAAACATATGGAAATCAATTTCACAGAGTTTAGCTAATGGACAAATGCACCACTCTTTAATTTGTACACGACAAAAAAAAAAAATGCTCAACATGATATATTTTTATGTGATTTATATATTCATTATGCAATAAAACTTTTTAATGAATATATGCTCATGTGGTACCACTAATATCGTTTTTCTGATAATATTCAAATTCAACCCTCTTTAATGAATGCTCAAGGGAGAAAATAAAACTTTTTAAAAACAATTCCTATTCTCTCACAACATCAATATGGACCAAAAAGGACCTTGGCGGAGGGTTTCGTAAGCTAGGGCTTGCCATGCTGGATATTCGCCGGAGATGATGATCGGAGAGGCATGTTGAGTTGGTCGGCCTGATCGAGTGTGGTTTCGTGGAGATCGAGTAAGAGTGAGAGTGAGAGTTCTGGAGTGCAGAGAGTGAGAGTGAGAGTGAGAGTGCAGAGAAATATTGGGACTGTTCGTATGCTTTCCCCAAAAAATTATATTGTTATATATTTAACATATATTAGGCATAAAGAAAAATGATCAAAACGACATTGGCTAATATATAAAATGCAAACGTCACATTTTAAGACGGTTATAAACCGTCTTTATAGGTTGCTTATCCAAGAAAGTTATAATAACTGTCCTTGTAAGTTACAATTTAAAGGGGTACGTAAAACCGTCCTTAAAAGTCTTACATTTTACAACATTTTGCAAAACCCGTCCTCGTTTCTCATGTATCATGACGGTTTTCAAAACCGTCCTTGAATTACTGTCCTCTTTAACCTATTTTGTAGTAGTGTTTTATATTCATTATTAGGATGTTATTTTATATTAAGTAGAAGCATGATAGATATTTGCATTATTTTTACATGTTAGGATTTAGGGTTTGTTATTTTATGTAACTATGCATGGTTAGAATATGAAAGAATATTATAAGTATAATAAGGTGCATTAGAAATCATGTTAGGATTTAGAATAGTCATTAATTTCATGTGATTAATATGCTATTGTATAAATGTTGTGATAGCATGCTAGGGTTTTATTTTATTGTTTTAAGCATGAATAAGAAAATATACAATTGTGGACGAGGGAACGATCACAGAGGTAAGTTTCTTCCCTTGTGTACTTAGGTGATTATTAGCATGGTCATTTTCATAATAGCATGTTTGTTTGCAGATAATGTTTGTTTGAGACCCTTAACGTCATATTTTAATTTGCATGTTTTTTTAGTATAGTTTTGCATATTAGCATATATATAGGATTGTGTTAGTTAGCATTTTTTATGGTTTTTAGCATGTTTAATTCATTTAAAACATGGTTTAAAGAATGTTTAACATTCTGTCCAAAATGTTAAATGTCCTTTTAATTCATGTTTTTAATGATTATTAGGATTTTTAACATAAAAATTGTACTCTCAGTCTCTTAGAAATCATTAGTGTTGACCCAAGTATATACCTCTAGAGGGGGGGTGAATAGAGGTTATGCAAACTTTTCAAAATAATTACCAAATAAAAATTATGGTTTAATTAAATTCAGCAGAAGACAATTTTTGAAACACAATAAAACAATTGATACAATAAGTATATGAATTGAACAACAATTAATATAGCAAGTATATGAATTGAATAACAATTAATATAGCAAGTATATGAATTGAAATGCAAGAGAAGAGTTAGAGAGATTCAAACACAAGGATTTAACGTGGTTCGGCTCCGCCTACGTCCACGCCTCAAGAGCCCCGTCTTGAGGATTCCACAATCCACTATGGATTACTCTTTCAAGGTGGAGAAACCTTTACAACTTGCCTTCTTTCAAGGTGGAAGACAACTCACCCACAATCTACTTTCTAGGTGGTAGATTCTCACCTACAAGGATTACACTCAACCCTTACAACTCACAAGATTACAATATGAGGTTTGAGTACAATAAAGAACACTCCTTAATGAGTAGAAGATGTACAATAATGAAACTCTCACTAATATCTCTAAAAAATTAAGAACTATTCAATGGCTCAAGAGAGAATGATTGTAAGTGATTAAATCACACAAGAAAGATGTAGACTAAGTTTGTGTATGATTGAATATGATCATTGGTTGATTCAAGACCCATACAATGAGTATAAATAGGTTCCAAAACATATATGGCCGTTGGGGGTCAAAATATAGCCGTTTGGAGTGTTAAAAACTAGCTGTTATTGAGCAGGGGGTCGATTAGTCGACTAGGTACACTTGATTAGTCGACTAGAAGGCTTAAAAATACCTTTGAAAATGTTTCCGGGCACGGTTAGTCGACTAGGAAGGGTCTGTTAGTCGACTAGGAACTTATATTTCCAAAACAGGCTACTGACCTGCCATTAGTCGACTAATCAGGGGTGATTAGTCTACTAGGAGATCATTAGTCGACTAGGACAGGGGTGGTTAGTCGACTAGGAGACTGTTAGTCCACTAGACAGGGCTGATTAGTGGACTAGGAGAGGATTTTCTCAAAACCAACTTTTGTCTTCATTCTTAATCGACTAGAAATGTTGCAAAGCTAATAATTGAGATTTCTCAAGTCCAAATCAACTAATAACACTTGAACAAGTTGACTAAGAGTTCCAAAACATTTTTGGGCAAGTTTAAAATGTTTTCCAAAGATGTTTAGGCCAAAATAATAAGTATAAAACATTTTGTCTTTAAATCCATATAGCCCATTATGAGTTTGAATCAACTTTTAATCAAAATATAATTTTCCAAATTAAATCAAAGTTGAGGTCATTAATGCATGTTCTTTTGAGTCAATGCTAGTTCATCCTAAAGAGAGATTTACAATATAAATCCTAAGCACTCACACAAGAACAAAAGCAAAATCTTCAACACTTGAGCTTGGCTTGTGCTAGGCTTGCTTGGCTTCATCATTACACTTCAATAATGTTGTGGCTTATGATAGGATTGCATCAATGCAATAGCTCTCTTCATGGTCCTTAGTGAATATACAACATAGTTATATCCACATAAGGTCCATTATAGTACACGAGCTTCATGATGGCTTGAGCCTTCTTCATTGACAACTTGAATCCTCTTATATTCTTATAACACATACACCAAAATGGATATACAAGAACTATAGGATAATGTCAATCAATCAATAAGGTTAGCCAAACAAACATTAAATAAGTATGACAATGTTAATCAAGTAACTAATATGGCATTGTCAAACAATAAACATTCATTCAAAAGGATTTGGCATTAAACACGAATGAACATCAAAATATTCATATGCAATACAACAATATTATCATGTGCAATACAACAATGTATTCATATACACATGATAGATCAAAACACAATGTTTGTTATCATCAAAATCATTTAACAAATATGGGAGGAAGCCATAAGGCTAACAATTAGGGTAGATTCTAGCTTTTTTTTTTTTTTTTTTTGCATGCATTTGTATCATTTTAGGGCATGTTTTCTTAGGTTTAAGTTGCTGTCCATAATTTCATATTAACTTAGCAACATGTTTAGGTCCACATTAACCCTAGTTTAAGTTGAATTTAGCATCTAGATTCAATTGGTTAAGTATCATTTTGAAACCCTGGGTTATGAGAGGTTTCCTACCTCCATAGGACTATTTTATTATAAGAACTACAATCATGTCAAGTCTTTTTACTTAATTAGAATTCTAGTCTTGAGAGATTTCTTTTCCAAATGAATTTGTTTTAAAATAAAATTCTATTTTTTAAGTACTTTCATAAAAATCAATCTCTTTGAAAAAGAGTCATTTTCAAAATCAAATTAGTTTTTCGATAAGAAAGAGTTGTTTTCAAAATCAATTTTTTTTTTTTTTTTTGAATAAGAAAGAGTTATCTTGAAAATCAAAGTTATCTTTTAAAAGAGTTATTTTACAAAACAAAGTCTCTCTAGAATAAAATTCTAAATGAGTTTGAAATGTCGAAAGATAAGCCTTTAGAATATAAGGTTTTGCATGAATGTAGTTCCCTCAGCGGTGCCCCAGTTGTGAACGACCATTCCCGATCCTCGTTCGGTACTTTTGGAGGAGGATTGTTTAATCGATCTTCATCTTTGTCCCATGTATAGTAATAGCTGTCTGTTATTTCCTGGCGGTGTTCTTTAAACTTTTTTGACATGACATCCATTATAAATTTTTCTCTTTTTATGTGAGCTCAAACTCAAAACATTCCTGTATAAAAAATAATACACATCCATAGTGCACGCCATATATTAAAAAAACATAAACATATGCACATATTACCATCACATTAGCCAAAGTTCGTTGCTTCTTTTCTTTAGACACCTCACCCCAGTGCTTTACTTTTAGTGGCAAATTTATCATATTTCTAGCACATGCAACACAGTGGTTTGCAAATGTCCCAGCATTATCACCTATTGGACGATCACGACTATCCCATTCTAGTGGGAGCTTTTCCCTAGCTTTCAACTCTAATTGCTTTAGATTACGGGTGTGACCTCTCTTCCTCTTGTCCCCTGAAAAAATATTAAAACAAAAGTACATAAAATTTATGCCATTTCACGTATACTAACATTAGAATTATTAATTTCCATAAAAACATATTTTCTTAAAGCTGGTTTATAAGTTGATTTACCATTCTGTGAAGACTCTCCTAAATATGTAGATGTAGAAGTTGGCCTCTCCCTAGTTCATTTTCCAGCCATGGCTACTTACACTGTCAAGAATGTGATGTAGAAGTATAACAATTTAATATTGAATTAAAATTCCAAGATAACTCATAGTTCTTATTCAAAAATAATTTGATTGAGCAAATTAACACAAATAAGTAAGAATTAAATCTAAGAAATAAAGTTTCAAAGACATCAGATTCCCTTCTAGCTGATGGTGAATCTGATGGCAAGATTTAAAATAAGCAATGATTGAGACCAAGCCTTGCTATTCAACTAAAAAAAAATCAACAATGAATGACTTTTGCACACAAAACCAATGATGTAGACACAACATCAGCCAATCTAAAGAGCCTATGTCCATAAAATCAATAATCCCCCACAAGTGGCATAAACAATAGGCAAAGAAACATAAGAGAGAGATCCGGTAGGTCAATGTTAACACAATTGGAGGATTTTAACATCTAAACACATAACCATCCACAATAAGAATCAACGAACAAGGCCATTAATCAAGAACGGGTACCACTAGGAATCATTAAATTGCCTAAGTAGGCACTGCAATTAAAACCATCAAGGATGCTTATACAATTCTAATAATGAAAATTAAAAATGAGACCACAAAAGGAAGTGAAGTAAAGCAATCTATTAATAAGAGTTTATGGATTCAGTTTTTGGTTTGTGCACAACTTTCTCACAAACTGGAATAAGATAAACCATCAAAAATATAAATTATTTTTCCAAAGCAATTAATGCCAGTTTTATAAATTGAACAAATAAATAAAGCTTGTCTTTTTTCTGAAAGCCCAAAATTGATGCCAAAACAAAATCTCGATGCAACTTTTCTCATTCAAAAAATTGGCTAGCCTGTAGCATCCTGACAATCAAATGACTCAATATAACAACAATTCAAGTTTACTGGAAAGTCAAATAAGCAAAATCACAGTGAAATCCTATTATCGTTTCAACTTCAATTGCTCAATGCAATCCACAAAAGCAACAATGTCCTAACTGTGCCTCAAATTATTTGACCTAAACTAAATTCGTTTGATTTCCAAGAAGTCCTAGGAATGGATAAGAAAAGAATGTAATCTTACAACAGCTACTCCAACCCCCAATTTCCATGTTATTAATATATTTGGTAAGTCCTTGGCTTTCTTTTTTCACAAGACAATACACAGAGGAGAGGGAGACTTCTTATACCAAACTCAATCATCAAATCAACTTAATCTTTTATCATGTAAACCCTCATATGGAAGCCATAAACAATTACATATTACCAATCTCATATCAACAAGCTATTGCATAAGATGTTTATTTATTAGTTCCTTTTATTTTGAAGAAAAAAAATTTAAGCAATTCATTAATTTTGCATCTCTTTTTGAAATCTCACATCGCAATGTGGGTCATGCTCAACAATCCAACAAATTATTTGTCCTTGCACTCTTAATTGCAAAGGGAACAAGGATACCATAAGGAATACTCCCAATAAAGCCAATTTGGGGGATTGATAGTGAGATCAACAACTAAATTAGGAGGATTTGACAACTCAGATACATATTATATACATTACTTGTAAAGTCTACACCAAACAACTTATGATTCCTCCCATCCAGGTTTATGAAAGCCCAAAAAAGAACATTACAAGATTCAGCTTAAATTGTAACAAAGATTTATAAAGCTGCTAGTTATTGAAGTTATCAATCAGAAAGCTTTTTATTCACAACATTCTTTTTAGCCCAAGTGGTATCCAAGGGCCTCCCATATGACCCGAAATCAAAAGATTGGGTGTCTAAAACTTGCCAAGGTATTAGGAATTTTTTCAATGAAGAAGATGTGAAAAATGGTTATCAATCTTCCATTAATGGCGACTCAAGCTCAATGTGAGTCCATATTTTATGACCCATTTTTATTCATTTTAACTAAAATTATCATGCAAAGAGAGCAACATGAAGAACCCTAATTTTTTGTTGATGTTTATTGAACAAAAAGCCCCAAAATCAAGCCCCAGAAACTTATATTCAATATAATACACTTTACCTGAATAGTGACTGCAGTCAGTGACTGTCACGATGGTTGGCGAGACGGACTCTGAAAGCAAGACGTGTCAAGGGGCTTTTGAGAGTGGACTGTGAAACCCTCATATTAAATGTAATAGCTGATGGGGATTGGATCAAGTGAGTGACTGCAATTCCTGATAGGGATCAGAGATGGAGAATGAGAGAGGACTTGCGTCTCGATCGAGGACGGCGACAAGTAGAGATGCTGGCGAGCTGACGACAGCACTGAGAGAGAGGCGGCACATAGAGAGAGAGGAAAGGGTTAGGTTTGATGAGGGAGTGTTTGGGGGGTTTAAAGAGTGTTCCACCAGGGAAACTGAAGAGGACTCAGGAAGACCAAAACCTTTAGGGCCAAACCTAGACTTTTAGAGCCAAATCCAAAATCTTAAGCGCCAAAACCCAAACGACTGCGTTTAGGGTATTGGATTCAATTTTTTAATGTTATTATAGTATTTTAAATATATATTTGAAAATTTATATAACATATTTTAATATATATTTTGAAAAACTGACCATTGGATTAGATATATTTTTTCTGAATTTTATGCTCGTCAAAATCATAATTGATCCAACGGTTAATTTTTGAAAAAAAGTCAACAAAGAAAAATGGTGATATTTTGATTAACAAAAGTCACAAATTTTCACACTGACATTTCACATAAATTGACCGTTGGATCACTATGATTTTTGGCGAAAACGAAATTTATAATAAGTGTATCTAATCCAACGGTTAGTTTTTTGAAAATTTTTTGTAGTTGTCACTACACATGTCACCTTACCAATAGTTTTACGAGTGGTTTAAAAAATCTCAATCTAGAAATTGTATTTTGAGAAACTCACCGTTAGATTAAATATTCTACTAATAAATATCAAGTCTACCAAAATTCAAGCTAATCGAACACTATTAGTCATTCGATCCATTATAGTCAATAGAAAATCATAATTTCTCACAATTATTGATGAAGTAACTATGAATCTCCGATCGACTTGATATTTTGTATACATGATAAGTATGAGATGAACATTTAATCCAACGGTGAGTTTCTCAAAATACAACTCTCACATTAGATTTTACAAACCACTGGTAAAAGTATTGGTAAACGGATCTTACCTCTTTATACAAATAGATCACTGAGATATTCAAATCCCTTTTCTAATTGTTTTGTGAAAAAATAAAATTGGACTTATTGATATAAAATGCTTACGCTAAGAAGTTACGACTATATAATCTTTATAACTATATAATTTAAAAGTTTGAAATAGCTATATATCTAAAAGTCGTCTCTTAGTTTAGAGTAACAATATATGATGCATAAGGTCATAGCTATCGGTTTAGAGTAATTGTTGGATTAGATGAACTACTTATGAATTTTATATTCACCAAAAATTATAGTGATCCAACGGTCGATTTTTTTAAAATGCTATAATGAGAAGTTGTGAACTTTTTTGTTCTTTAAAATATTATCAGTTTTTCCTTTTTTTTTTTTTTCCTTTTTTGAAAAACCAACCATTAGATCATTATGATTTTTGGCGAACAAGAAAGTAATGAATAATTCATCTAATCCAATGGTCGGTTTTTAAAAATCTTTCATGCATAGAGGTCATGTTTTGCAATTTTACGTAAGGTATTGCCGACGGCCAATTCCTTAGCAGCTGGTAAAGCACTCACATTGACGACGGTATTGTTTTAGCAGCCAGGAAAGAGTTACCCTTACCGGCAGTTTTATGTTAGCCGTCGATAAAACACTTATATTGCCGACGGTGTTGTGTTTGTCGCCGGGAAATGATTATTATTGCCGACAAAAATTATATGCTGCCAGTAAAAGATTATTATTTATTATGATAAAAAAAGATTATTTATTATAAACGAGTTACAATTACCAACGGTTTTAGCTTAGCCGCCAATAAAGCACCCACATTGCCGCCGGTGTTGTGTTAGCCGCCTTTGCTGAGCCACTTCTCACTCTTCAACTTTAAAGAGTGAGAAACATTTTCTAGTTCTGAGACTGACACTTGCTGAAAGAAAGTGAAGTGAGGATTCGCAACGGAAGAAACACAATAAAACTTTTTTATAAAATTAAATCCTCACTCACAATCATAACAAGAATCGAACGCAAGCATTGGATTATAAATAATACAACAAGAATAATATTTAAATAATTTAAATAACTTACTTGATAGCCTTTTTGATGAAACCTCGAATCGCATCCAAGCTTCAAAGTGTATGAAGCCTCCAAAGTATCCAACGAACTCAAGACCCCTTAAAATCCTTGCACTTGATCAACTATTGAAGTAAAGCAAGATAGAGAGGGAGAGAGGGAATTCGGCCCTAGGGAGTAGCCTCCATGGATGAATGCATCTCTTCTAATTTTAGGGTTAAGTGAACTTAGTGCTAGCATGCACTCATCCCTTTGTATTTATAGCAAATAATAGGGTTCCTAATATTTTGCAACTTGGTCCTCCCTAATTAACTATTAATTAAAGAGACCTTATAACTTACATTAATTAGAAACTTACCCCTCTCATAAATTAAAGAGATCTCTTGTGTCATTTTGTGTGTGACCCTTTGGATTTACCCCAACCTAGTAGTGGAACGGGGCATTTCATGTTCCCTAAAATAGAAATTTTCTATTTTTAGTTCAATTGGAACAATTCTAATTTTGCCATCAATGATAACATTTACCATTAGGCCTTCACTAGTCATGAGCGACATCTAGCAACATATTTGACGTACCCTAGGTGTGGGTTAATAGTAGAACTATATGAACCCTTCATGTTACTTAATCCTTCATCGCCTAATGTCACTGTTAAGATCATCAGGCATGGTTCTTAAGTCAATCTCTATCTTAACAACTTGATATATGTTCTACAAAGTATAATCTCAATAAGGTGAACCCGATGAAATTCTTTCACAGTTCACCTATCACTATGGCCATAGATTTCAAACTGAGAATTACCTTCTTGAACAAATCCTGACATTCTCTCTCATCAAAGATGAAAGTGATGATTCCTTCTTGCGCACTCATTTATCTTCATGCATAACCCTACTAGAGCTAATAAGTACCGATTACACCCTTATGGTTAAGGATGTACGAGATACTATCAAACCCTAGTGACTTATGCATAAGACAACTATGGTACCTCAAGTCTAAGGATTACCAAATTAATGGACGTAACATAAGAATATTCTTTTGACTTAAGCTCCATAAAAATATTCTCGCAGATCATGTTCTGTGTGCTTGTTGTCTAACATGCACCCACAGATTAACTATAGTGTCACTACACTGATAGGAAAGACTACCTATCCTCCAACTGGAGCTAATTTAAATATGTGCTACTCTTAATGGTTTATAAATGTCCATTTTAATAAACCTATGAGCAGGAACACTTTAGAATAAATGTGTCTGAGAAATATCAGTATCTCTATCTCAACAACTTGAGATGTATATTTCTCTTATCATTTATTCATGGACTTTATCATATATATATTTAAACATATAAGACAAGTTGTACCTTCTAGATAATATAATATGAAATTGACATGCCCTTTAGGATTGGTTTTAGGGCATATCTCTAACACTTGCTACTTCTCTTGTAGCTCCAAAAGCTGACGTGACTCTTCAATTTTGAAGAAAAATCAATTTTGCTATCTTTTTTGGAGATGCTATAATGAAGCAACCGTGCTAGATACTAGCACATAGTTTCCTAGATTTTGTGGATTCAGAGAATAAGAGAGACAAACAGATTTGTGGGTTTTGACGGCAACGAGAAGAGCTCAACGACTATAAGATGGGCTTGACGGCTACTGCGCGTGAAGGAGAATGAGAGAGAGCCCTCAAGGGAAGTTATTTGGATAGGGGTTTTATGAGAAAAAAAGGGGAGGAATTGGCCAAAGGTCTTCATTTAGAATATTTTAATGCCAAAAGTCCTCTCAAAAGATTTTTTATGCCAAAAGTCATTTTGTCATGAACTAGACAAAACTACCCTTTTTTCCCAAACAACTTTCA
This sequence comes from Hamamelis virginiana, assembly GCA_017140935.1. NCBI lineage: Eukaryota > Viridiplantae > Streptophyta > Magnoliopsida > Saxifragales > Hamamelidaceae > Hamamelis > Hamamelis virginiana. The sequence continues at coordinate 655,268 of JAESVK010001396.1, read as the reverse complement.
ACCCCACCTCCAATCCCAACCCAAATTTCACTGTGGACCCTAGATTTCACTACGCTAGAACCGGACTTCACTATGCCAGATGCTAGATTTCATTACATCGGAAAAGCATTTCACTACGTCGGAAAACACATTTCACTATGCCGGAAATGCATTTCACTACGTTGAAATAAGATTTTATATACTGGAAATTGATTTCACTATGCTGGAAAAAAAATATGAAAAAAAAAACACCTTAAAAAACAAAAATTCAAAAAAAAAAAGAAAAAAATTACTGACAATTCGCCAAAATAGGCAATAGAACTGGTCGCCGTAAAAAGAATTCTATACTAGACTAGATTCATATTTATTGGAGACAAAGTCAGTGGAGATAATACTAAACTAGGCTTAGTGGAAGATATAGTGGAGACAATCAGAATTGGTGCAAAATATGTTTGGTCATAAGGGAGTATGCATAGTGGAGTATGTCTTAGTGAAATCCCCAGATACAAGCGTGTGAATAGGATTGGAGTTGCAGAGAGCGGAGAAGAGACCTTAAATGTCATTTACATGTACTTCTTGCCCCATGATCTCATCAAGGATTTTATTTTTTGCATATTTCTTGCAAATCAAGACCTGCAAGCTCTGTGTAAGCATCTTCGATTGTCTTAAAGGAATTGAAGCTTGACGCCAACAACTCTAACAAGTCCGACAGTCACCGTTGCGCTAGATCGGTTTACATGAGAGAGAGAGAGAGATTTGGACTGATCTTCATTCGAGTGATGTTTATTAGACTAATGTTTGCCGGACTCATCTCCATCTTTTTCTAAGTAGGGAATCCAGTTTTGATGATGGAGTTTGCTAGCTTGAAGGAAGACTGGGGAAATCAAGGGTATATTTGTCACTAAAAAAATAAATTTTAGAATAATAGGACCTTAGCCAATAAATTTTTTTTTATAAATAGGACTTATCAAAAAGAAAAAAGTATGAGAAGACTTTATGCAATGAAGATCTATAAAATAGGCTTTTGGCCAATTATCTGAAATAAAAATTGGAGATGCACTTAACACCATTAGTGGCATGTTTGTCTTTGAAAATGCAGTAAACTACTAATTGTGAAATCATGGTCAATTTCCTCATCTTTTTCATTTCTCCTTGTTTGATTGCTCATAAAATTTAGTTCAAGAATATAAATTTTAACTTTGAATTTTTGGTGTTCCCTTATTGGGAAGTTGAGGAAATAAAATTTTCACCTTACAACTGCTTGGTGAGGGATATATATATATATATATATACTAGGGGCGCGCAGGTTCCTTACATCTTGTTTTACATCTATATGTACACTTTGTTTTCAAAATATCAATGCGTGTTCAATGTTTTGAGAAACCCATCATTGGATAAGATTCATTTATCGTGTATGTCATCTATGCCAAAAATCACGATGATCCAACGGTTGGTTTATGAAAAATGTCACTGTGAAAAATTATTATAATTAGAAACATCACTTTTTCTTATAGTGGGATTTCTTAAAATTTGGCTGTTGGATTATTGTGAATTTTGGCATAAATGATATACATAAGAAATGTATCTTATCCAACGGTCGGTTTCTCAAAATATTCGACCTGCATAGGTGTTTTGGAAACAAGGTGTAAGTATAGATGTAAAATAAGATGTAAGGGAACTTGACACACACACACACACACACACACACATATATATAGATAAAAGAGGGAGAGAGAGAGAGAGAGATTTAGTTCGAAGAGAAGAGGAATTGGAGCATTTGAAAAAAAATACCCCATTTGAGAATTTATAAAGAAATGCCCCTAAAAGCTCTAATTGAAGAAAGATGAACTTATTGGCCACTTCTTTAATTTGGGTCCATATGTCTTAAGAGTCCCTTGCTACAGGTGTGTGTGTCAGTGTGAGAGAGAGATTTGTTGGTTTTGATTTGGGTTTGTATGTCTCGAGCAAGCAAACACCAATTTTGCCTTCATATTGTTTTCAATCGCTGAATTCTATACCCCGTTGACGTCTTCCAAATCTGTGGAGCCTTACTGTCTACTGAGGATTTTCGCCTCAACAGTAAAACCGGACGCATGTGAATGGCATCTAATTTTGATTCTAACACAGCAAATATGAGGACTATCCTAATGAAGCGTTGATGGACGACATGAAAGCTCCCATAGCAATCCAATGCATGATAAATAAAAGCCCTTTGTGGCGTCGTTCTGGGATGCATTTGAAGCCCTTTAACGGGCGAAGCAACCTTCTGCCGTTAATATTTTTTTTTAATTAAATCCATCGTATTAAATGGACCCTCTCTTTGTATCTTACTCTAAGATGGAAAATCAGCAAGTGGGTTATGCGGGAGATAGCATTTTCCATTGCTTGCTTAACATTTCCTTTTATTCATTAACGAAAATCATAGCACTCTTACACAAGGAAAAATACAAAATCTTCACAATTGAATCTTCAATCCTTGATAAATACAAAGTCTTCACAATGTTAGTAATATGCTCTGAAAGCCAATCATTGTATTGACTTTAGGACTATTGACATTCATATTTTTCATTTATTAAATAAACTGATTGGGCAAGTTTAATTATTATTATCTTCATTCTTATATGTTTGTATAATAATTATCCATAAATTAAATGTTGAGAAAATAATAACTCAAGAGTTGAGATAAATGAGACTTATATTTCTCAAAACATTAATCTTAAATATTCATAGTTTTAGGTTTATCATATGAATAATGAAAAACCAGTAAAACTAGCACAGGTTATGTTTGCTCAATGAGAGGATACTTAGTCTTAAGTATTTGTGTAGAGATACTGAAGCAAACCTGTGGGTGCTTGTTAGAGAACATGTACATTGAATGTGATCAATATAAAGTTTACTACATGGAATTTTATTTACCTGTCAAATAGTAACTTACAAGTTACAGTGACATAAGTAATCTTTAGACCTAAGGCATCATAGTTATATTGTATTTGGAATATTATGATTTAATGATACACCTTACGTCCTACCTAAGGTGCATGTAAACATGGATGTATCCATTGGTCCTAATGGCACAAGTATGGAGACAAGTGAATGCACAACATGGAATCCATCACTCTCAATAAAGAGAGAGAATGTCATATGTAATCCTTACTGATATAACTTATAAGAATCTCTATCTAGAGTGGAGAGACTTTGAAAGAATTTTCAAAGGGCACTTATGTGAGTTAATATCTTTACATATAATTAAGTTGGTAGTTTAACAGTCATCCATACTATGATAACCTAATTGGGACATTATGTGTTGGAGGGATCATATTATGTCTTAACTGTAAATTGAAGGGTTCACTTAATTATGTCACAGTGTTCAGGGTATGTCATGACATGTTGCTAGATGTCACTCATGACTAGTAGAAGCCTGGATAATATAAATTGATGTTTATTCTTCAAAGGGAATTAGAAAGTGTTTCTAATTGAACTCAAATAGAAATAGTTCTACTTAGGGACACACTGATTGTCCAAACCTACTACTGAATGCCTGTGAACCCAAAATGTCACACACCCATAAGCATATATGTATATTAGTTAAAAGAAATAGAATGAAAAATCAAATTTTATGTTAATTTGATGCCACATGTATTAAAAGTTAAAACATGGGGCTAATGTGCAATTATGATATAATTAGCACAAGATAGTTAGGGTTTTAGAAACCCTAGGGCCGGCCCTATATATGCTCACCCTTGCAAGCATGCTAGCACATGATTTTATTTGGGAAAAACCCTAGGGTCATCTTTTCTTTCTCTCATTGTTCTTTCTTCTTATACTATTCTAGGGTTTTAAAGGAAGAAATGATCAAGACCAACATACATAAGCTTGGTGTGGATACTTTTAGAGGTCATTCACTTACTTGGCTCAAGTTTTATTGCGACTAAAGGCTTTCAATGTAAGTTCTTATCTCCATAGATAGGTATCAAGTGATGCATTAATAGTTTGATTTTGATCATGGGTTATTGGAAATCAAATCAACCAAAAATTTTATTTTCCGCTGCGTTTATGGTTGATTTCCTTTCACACAATTGAATCTTCAATCCTTGTGCTTGGCTTCATCCTTGAACCAATAATGTCATTGCTCTTAGCTCCATACTTTTTAAATATTATACAATCAATCCACTTGACTTTTCTTGTCTTTCAATTCATGATTGAGCTTGGTTTTCCTTGACTTGTCTCTTTGTATCCTGCAAATTTATACTCAAACACAAAACAAATTTTAGAAACACAATACAATATTTATTATCATCAAAACTATACAATAAAGCTGGATTGAAGCCATAATGGTAACAATCTCCCATTTTTTATGATGACAAATAGTTGTGTAATATTTTCAATTCAATCATGCAAATAAAACAATAAAGTTCCCCGTAACAATATGTATATATGTAAATAATGATAATAATGAATCATATGCATATTTAGGCTAAACATTTTTATGATGCAAAGGACATAAATCTTTTACCAAACATATTTATTATTGGCCTAGGTGGGCAGCACCTCACGTAAGTTGTAGTGGGCTGGGCTTGTGGCGCTGGATGTTGGGCTTAATTTAAGGAAATAAAGTTGTACCATTTGTAACAGCTTAAGCTTTTGGAGTAGTAGTAAGCATTTGATCCTACCAAGTCAGTATATGTGCATAGTGTATATATATATATACAGAGGTGCTATTGTCAGGTGCACCTGATGCATCTTGCATCAGGTGCCCTCTTGTAGAGCCATTTGCACTTTATATTTTGGAAAATTGACCATTGGATTAGATACCCCTATAATGTATATCATGCCTGCCAAAAATCACAATGATCCAACGGTTGGTTTTAAGAAAACTGATTGCTAAAAGATGATAACATTTTAAAGAAAAAAAAGTCATAGTTTTTCAAAATTACTTTTTTCAAAAACTAACCGTTGAATTACTGTGATTTTTGGCAGACATAACATACATGATAGGAGTATCTAATCCAACAGTCAGTTTTTCAAAATTTTCATCGCAAGTGGCTCTACAAGAGAGCACCTGATGCAAGAAGCATCAGGTGCACCTGATATTAGAAGTTCTGAATATATATATATATATATATATATATATATATATATATATATATATAGTAATTTTCTTATGAGGACTTCCTCATGTGAAGATTTGGCTTTTTAGTCAATATAAGATGGGAGTTTGGAAAACCGACCGTTGGATTAGATATTCTTCCAATATATATACGTCATGCATGCCAAAAATCACAGTGATTTGACGGTCGGTTTAAAAAATACAGACTGTGAAAAAGCCTGACCATTAGATACTATCATAGTTTTTCACAGTTTGTATTTTAGAAATGGACCATTAGATCACTATAATATTTAGCATGCATGTCATACATAAGAAGAAAATTAAATTCAACGGCATGTTTTTCAAAATATTTATCCTACATTGGCTAAAAAACTAAGTTATATAAGCTTATTTGAGGACGTCCTCATAAGAAAAGGATTATATATATATATATATATATACAGTTTTAATTTAGTCAGCATATGTTGATATAAGTTATGTCAGCATGAAGGCCAATAGATGATTATAGGATGTCTATTTTGAAAAACTGACTGTTGAATTAGATACTGTACTTATAGATGTTAGGCATGCCAAAAATCACGATAATCCAATGTTAGAATTTCAAAATATAGCTATGAAAACTATGATCGTTGAAAAATGCTATAGTTTTTCTCAGTGACATTTCTGAGAAACCAACCGTTGGGATCACCATGATTTTTGGCGTGCCTAACATGTATAAGTATAGTATCTAATCCAACAGTCAGTTTTTCAAAATATGCATCACACAATCATCTATTGGTTTCATACTGACATAAGCTTATATAAGCATATGTCGATTTTGCGAAAGTCAGCATGAAGCTCATAGATATTTTGTGGGATTCTTATTTTGAAAAATTGACAATAGGATTAGAACTATACATATTTATGTTAGATATCTCAAAAATCACAGTGATCCAATGGTTAGTTTTTTAGATATGTCACCAAAAAAAACTTTTAAAAAAATATGTGAAGAAATGGTTATTCAAAAGTGATTCGAGCAAAATCTAACATAAACGGCCCTTAAGTCTATTCCCACGTAGCAATGGTCTAAGTCATAACAACAAGACAAGGTTGACTTTCAGTTCCCATATATAAGTCCATCCCATGCATGCAACAATTAATGCTCTTAGTCATAACAACAGGACAAGATTGGTTTTAAGTTCCTCAGGCTTGATGGATTAATTAGTTTTGTAAAAAATTACTAAGCTAACAATTTCAATTTTCTAAAGTTCTGTTTGCATTAATTTTTTCTAAATTCATTTTTAGAGAACTATTTCTTTATATATCAAAATTTTAATAGGTGATAGGATGATCCACCAAACCTGGTTCCCTTAAATATTTGCACAATCATTTTTTATATGAAAATTTTAGGAGAATAATGAGAGGAGATAATTTGAACATAATTAACCGTTCTTCAAAACAATGCTAATCCAAATGGTTAAGGAACTTTCTAATAACTATATATTGGATTTCGACTTTGAATGAAATGCTGGTAGTCATTTCGATAAAATAGTGTATAATATATAGTTGCACACGAGATGGTCATGATCAGGTCATCTATGAATCAAATATTTCTCTTTTTGGCTTATATTTTCGGAAAAATTATCGAGAGGACCTTAAAAACTGATTTTTATTATCACTAGATCCAATAGATAAGAATCTTTACCAGAAAATTCTTTTAGATTGAAATAAACTTAAATATTAATTAAAGAATGACGAGATAACCCATTGCAGTTTTTTAGTGATAGTTTATATAGGTTAATGTATTTCAAATCCGTATCCTTATTTTAAGGGAATAGATAATGTTAAATTGACTTTCCATACAACAAAAATGGATTTAATTATGGTATGTTTTTGAATTTAAATGAAGGCTATCATTTTATCATAAAATTATCCAATGAAAAAAAAATGAAAATATATCCAAAAATATAATTAAACAACACAAAGGCAAATAAACGTTGCTTTATTAGATTATAGCAAAATTTGAAAGTTACTCCGTGTAATCATTTATCTATGCACATAAATTGAATTTAACGCAAGAATCACTTTAACTCATTGCAAAAAATTATATTCGTTTTGAAAACAACTGTAGCTATTATTATTCTTTTCAGCCTATATATGTCATCAATGTAAAACTGATGACATAGAATGTAATATAGCATAACAAATAAAAATAAAAATAATTTGTATTATATCACATGTTTGCATAATGATACGTACTTATAGTCACATGTGAAAACAATTATGAGTGTGAAAAACCAAAAGTCATACTAAAATGTATCAAATTTTCAAGGGTTAATTCCGATTTAGTACCACGAAATTTATACTGATTTTCAATCCAATTCACAAACTTTTTTTTGTATCGATTTAGTACTAAATCAAAAGTTATAAATTCATTTTGAGCCGAATCAGTGACTTCGTTACTCCAATTTGACGGAAATAGCATGTGAGCTCACGTGCCATCCTATGTGGCAATGACGTGGCATGTTTTCCTTCCAAAATGAATCATGTGAGCTGCACGTGATGCTGATGCTTTGCTTAAACTCAAGTATTTCCTTCGTTTTGGGAAACTTTAGTTGATTCTTCCCAAGTTGCTCGAAAATCCTAACTTGCCACCATTAAAGCAATCTTGAAGGTAACGGTCTGCAACTTTTCCACCATTGAAGCATACTTCAAGGTAAATTATACCCTCTCTCTCTCTATCATTGAAGCAAACGGAATTAACCCATATTGAAATGCTATTTCCGTCAATGAAGGTTGTTTGAATTTCAGATGGATGGTAATGGATCAACCCAATGTTATTGTGGAGTTAAGGCAAAAATGTGGACTTCATGGACCTCCAATAATTCGGGACGCAGATTTTATGGTTGTGCAAATTATTCATCTCATGGCTGTGGCTATTTTGGATGGGTTGATCCGCCTTTGTGTGCACGAGCTAGGCAAATAATCCCAAGGCTACTGCAAAGGATTGATGTTTACCATGCAAGAGAGAAGGTGTATTGGGGAGTGATTGTAATTTCATGGTTGATTACTATTGTGGTAATCTTGTTTGTGAAGAAAACCAAAACCGTTAATGGGGGCATGCTTTTTTTGGCATGATACTAGTGGATGTTTAGCTGTATGAAAGCAGGAATTAACCCAAATATTGACCAATTTTTTGATTTTTTGTTTCTTTTTGGTATATGGCTTAAAATTATGTAATGGCAGTGTATTTCAGCTATAAATTAATGGGAAATATGTATTTGCAGCAAGCATCTAAATGTTTGTCGTTAGATAAATTAGTTTTGGTTCCTCTATAATTGCTAAAATCTCAATGCATACATCAAATGGCTTAAAGTACTGTAAAATGGGAACCTTATAACTATGCATATGTTTTCACGAGAATACAAGTTCAATAACAAAACTAGCATGTACATTAGATAGCCTTTAAAATGTTTAATTTATGTTCAAAATTGGTGCCTGTATGGACTATTAAATGAGGACTATATATCAATTGCAAGAAAATTGACCCAAAATGCAATTGTTCAAAACCATAATAGTTGTTATTTTGATTGCATTTTGGAGCTTAACCTGGTGCATTTATGGACTCTAAATGGGACCCTATATAAGATTTGTTTGATTGTAATTTGGTGTCTATAAATCCATTGCAATTCTATAAATCCAATGCAATTATTGAAAACATGCCCTTGCAAAGTTTACTTTTCAATGACATTCATTTGCAAGTTGTGGTTTTGCTCAATATCACTTTTATCAAATGCCAATAGCCAGTAGAGGAAAATTTTAATGTAAATGCCTTACATTCGTTAAGAATAAAAGTAAACATTTCCCGTGCAACCCATATATTCAAAATAATCATCCCAAATTTTGTTCAAACTACAACCCAAGAACAGAATAAGATTCTGTAAATATAATTTCCTGTGCAACCCATATATTCAAAAAAATATGATCCCAAATATCGTTCAAACTACATCTCAAGAACAAAAAAAAAAAAAAATCTGTAAATATGTTTCCTGTGCAACATATATATTAAAAAATTATAAGTTGTCCCAAAGTAGCCAAAAATACAAAGTAAACTTTTCCCATACACATAGTTTGGTCAAAAAACATAAAAGCCATCTATGGCTGTGTGTTGGACTTGCTGCCACTCGATTCCCCACCTCCCTTGCTCTTTTGAGATGATGTTGAATTCATATAACCCCCATACCATCTTGTTGGGTTTTGATATACACTCTTTAGATTATATACTGGCTGAGGTGATGGTCCGATAAAGGACGGGGTTGAATTGGCCCCACTTATATTAATCTATAGGACCAAGCAAGATCAATTAGATGAAAATTGAATCATTATCAATGCCAATAAAAGCAAAAATATTATAAATGATATGGAACAAAGAGCTTAATAATACCATATATAGATTAATAATAAGATAGTACTAGAAAGTGAAATGCCAAAAGGTGGGTGTTTCTCTTTCATGTTAATTTGTTCCAAGGAAACATTGCAAAAAATATTAGAGAAATTCTTCAAGAAACCCAGGACCCAAATATAATGGCCACCCATCTCTTATACTGCAATGTAGGTCTATTGATGTCCCACATCAGCTGAGACAGAAAAAACAATCGTAGGAAAATCACTACCAGTCTGCACATAAATGTCTTTGACTTTGTTCCACTTGAAAGGATGTGACTGTTAGAGGTATACCCTAAAACCAATCCTAAAGGGCATATCAATTTCATATTATATTTAT
>JAESVK010001396.1:571942-590420 GCA_017140935.1 Hamamelis virginiana | reverse complement strand
CAGATGATAGGAGGAGCTGAGCTTTAACTTAGTACCTGACATTTGGAAGAACTCTTGCCAAATTCTGCTAATAAAGACAGGGTCCCGATCACTAATGATCGATCTGGGAAGGCCATGTAATTTGACAACCCCTTCAACAAATTTTTCAGCCACGCTTTTAGCAGTAAAATGATGAGTTAAAGTTAAGAAATGTGCGTATTTACTTAACCTGTCGACAACTACCAGAATTGTATCATTGCCGTGGGATGTTGGCAAGCCTTCAACGAAGTCAAGAGTGATATCGTCCCAGACTTGCAAGGAATGGGCAAGGTTGCAGGAGTCCCGCAGGGGGAAGTGTCTCGGACTTCATTTTCTGGCAGACTTCACATCGCTTGACATATTCGTGGACAGCTTGGTGCATTTTAGGCCAATAAAATTGTTGAGCCAGCCTCTTCAACGTCCGCATTACTCCTGAGTGCCCCCCAATTTTTGTGTCATGAGCCTTATGTATAAGCTTAGTCCGCTGCACCTCACGAAAAGGAATAACCACTCTTCCTTTGAATAAAAAGAGTCCTTGGCGCTGTGAGTAGTGCCCCTCGGGTTGAGCCCTGGCCCTCTGATCTACAGATTGTATATAAGAATCCCCTTTGTAAGCTCCTTTAATCTCATCCCACATGGTTACAGAGGGCACGTGTAGATGATGAATAACTGGGTTGTGAGGCTTGCGTGAGAGGGCGTTTGCAGCTGAGTTTTCACGGCCTGGACGGTAAGTAATTTCATAGTCGTAGCCCATTAATTTGGCTACCCACTTTTGTTGCTCAGGTGTTGCCACACATTGCTCCAAAAATTACTTCAAGCTGCACTGATCGGTTTGGATGAAAAAAAATTTTCCCAGTAAATAAGGACGCCATAAGCGTATGGCCTCCATAATTGCCATCATTTCCTTAGCATAGGTTGACCAAGATTTTTTTATAACCCCCAGTGCTCGACTCACAAACGCAATGGGCTTGCCTTGCTGCAATAAAACTACGCCAATCCCGTCTCCTGAGGCATCGGTTTCAATGGTGAATGAATTATTGAAATTAAGCATAGCCAAAATGGGAGTGGTGGTCATTGCTTGCTTAAGAGCCGAGAAGGCTGTTTCAGCATTGTCATTCCATTCGTTCCCTTCTTGAGTAAGTTGGTAAGAGGTTGTGCGATGATGCCATAACTCTTAACAAACTTCCTGTAATATCCTGTCAAGCCTAAAAAACTACGTAATTCAGAAATATTAGTTGGACGTGGCCATGCTACCATGGCCGTAATTTTATTGACGTGCACTTTTACCCCTTGAGGCGTGATAATATACCCCAAATATTCCAATTCTTGCTGGCCGAATACACACTTGCTGGCTTTGGAAAAAAATTTATGGTGCCTCAAAATCTTCAAAGTTTGTTCAACGTGCAACACATGCTTATCCCAAGTTGAACTATATACGAGAATATCTTCGAAGAAAACCAAAATGAACTTTCGAAGGTAAGGTCGAAATATAGAGTTCATAATGGCCTGTAATGTAGAGGGTGCATTACAAAGGCCAAAAGGCATTACGAGATATTCGTAATGGCCATTATGAGTACGAAAAGCAGTTTTAGAAATATCGGGAGAATTTACTCTTACTTGATGATATCCGGCCCGTAGATCCAACTTTGTAAAATAAGAGGCGCTATATAATTCATCGAGCATGTCGTCCACCGTTGGGATAGGGAAACGGTTTTTGATGGTGGCGATATTAAGCGCGCGGTAGTCCGTACAAAATCGCTAACTTCCATCTTTTTTCTTCACTAGCAAAACCAGCAAAGAAATTGGACTGGTGCTAGGACAAATGAACCCGGAGTTCAGTATCTCTTGAACTTGCTTTTCGATCTCTTCTTTTTGAAAATGGGTATATCGGTAGGGGCGTACATTAATCGCTCGCCATTAGCAACCCGAATAGTAAATGTTTTCGTTGGTACCACTGGTAAACGCAGCATGCTGGCCAAGCGATCGCTGATGAAGTTGTGTGTTGATCCACTGTCGATCAGCACCACTATTTCGAGAGAACCCATTGTTGCTGTCATACGCATTGTTCTCGGAACAGTCTATCCCGTCAATGCGTGTAACGTGATTTCGGGCTCCAGTTCAGGTTCTTGTACTTCTCCCGCATCTCCATCTTGGTCGGCCTCCAACGTTTGTTGATCAGTAATTTCTTCACAGACCATGGTATCTACACCAGCGTTTCCTTCCAAGAGTAATAACTGTGGTTTTTGGCATTTATACCCAGCTGTGAAACGTTCATTGCAATTAAAATAGAGGCCTTGCACTCTCATCCATTGCATCTCCTCCTAAGACAAACGCTTAATAGGTCCCGCAGGTGTAGTAGGAGCTACACGAGTGGCTTGTGGAAGAGCTAAAGGTGCTCTTGCAGGTGGTAACCGCACGAACCTTCTCTGCCGTGTGAGTTGATCGTCTCTTATTCGTGCCAAGTTAATGTCCTCCTTGAGAGACTGTGGTTAAACATCCGAATCCCATCAGCTATTTCAGCCTTCAAGCCGCCCATAAATATCCCCACTAACGCTTTCTGAGTCCATCCTTAGACCCTGTTGTCGAGCTTCTCAAACTCACACTGATAGTCCCTCAAAGTCCCTAGCTGCCTGACTCGGGAGAGAGCTTCGTCGAAGTCCTCACACTCGAATGGTTCGAAGCGAGCCCAAAGTTCTTCTTCGAATTTCTCCCATAAAATCACATGCCCTTCTTCCTGAAATGTTCTACGAAGCCACTGCCACCACTGGTTAGCTTCTCCTTCCATATGGTATGTTGCCATGGAAACCTTATGGGCTTCCACCGTGCCCTGGTACTCGAAGAACTGGTTCACACGGTTAAACCATTCTGTTGGGTCATCCCCTAAAAATAGTGGAAATTCCAGCTTCTCCGTTTTGGAGGAGACGATCGGCCGACCTCCATCGTAGCCTTCTCTGTGATGGTTGCCATGGTTGGGGTTCTCCTGTTTTGCGATCAAGACATCAGAGAGGCGGTTGAGAGTTTCTTCCAAATGACGAAGCCTGTCAGCCATGCCGAGCTCCAGCATGTGTAACCAATCTTGCACTCCACCGAGCCCAGCCTCTAACTACTCAATACGTTCTTTATTGGTTCCCATAGATAGCCTGGCTCAGATACCAATGATAGGTCCCAAACATAGATAATACAAATGCTAAGATAATTTTGTTTTCTCTTCGAGTGAGAAAGTACCATAGTTTGGATAACTTCTTTTCTGCTATTTTATTGATAAATACTTTGCTGTTTAAATAAGCAAAGCCACGTATATAATGCCAAAATAAAAGGGAAACTAGTAGCTAGCAACTGGAATACAAACACGTGTAAAAACAGAGCATGACTAACGAAAATAAAAATGCAACAGAAAAACACATCATGTGGCGTAAAACTCTCAACTGCAAATAACCTAGCTAGTCCATTCCAGCATGATCTTCTCGTTCTTTACTCGCCCATGACCCCGTCTACTTTATTCACATCCAACTTCATCCCAGATATTTGGGATTTGGCTTTAGGCCTCTCTCCGAACGACGTGGCTTAACATTCCTTAAACTATATTTATAATCCTGATTGTGGATAATGCTGGATCACTAGATGGCCAAACATTATTGTATGTAAAAACCTTTGTCTCATATCGCCTAAATAGAAGACCTGTTATAGCTTCATTTACCTGTATTGGGTGCTCTACGTACAATCTTAGGAAACTTAACTTGGGATCAGAGCATTGATTAATTATCCACGTGACAAGGGCCAAACGAGCCTGTACGTGAAGGGGAGTATAGAAGAATAAAATCCACTATGTCCCACATTGCCTAAATAGAAGGCTTCTTATAACTTCATATACCTATATTGGGTCCTCCACCTACAAGCTTAGGTTTTTAGGTTGGAAAGTTAACAATTATGTATATATGTACGAGGTGATATGTATCGGGTTCGAACAATAGTTTTTTGTACATCATAAGTTGTCAATAATTTTTTGTAAGCTCACTACAACAAAATTGGCCTTTACCGACCGCAATTTCTATGCTGTCGGTGAAGGCATGTATTACCAACGACTCTGTCCATGTCGCAGGTAAATCCATGTATATGCCGACGGCTGCTCATAAATGCCATCGGTATTAGCCATCCCCGCAACAAAAAAAAATTGGAGGAAAGTCTTCCCGCCCGTGCCATGAAATATTTTCAGGCGGCTACAAAGATAGCCGTCAATAATTATAAGCTTTTACCTGTGCCCCTAAAAATCTCCGTCGATATATGTGCCTCTTTACCGATGGCTAACACAACACTGTCAACAATGGCAGTACTTTATCGATGGCTAACATAAAACCGTCGGCATATGTGCCTCTTTACCGACGGTTAACACAACATCGTCGGCAATGTGGGTGCTTTACCGGCGGCTAAGCTAAAACCGTTGGTAATTGTAACTCGTTCATAATAAATAATATTTCTTTTATTACAATAAATAATAATATTTTACCGGCGGCATAGAATTGGCCGCCGGAAATAATAATCCTTTCCCGACGACAAACACAACACCGTCGGCAATATAAGTGCTTTATCGATGGCTAACATAAAACCATCGGTATATGTGCCTCTTTACGTTTTTGGGCAATAAAATACTAGAGAGAGAAAGTGAGTGACAATATACACAGTGTTGCATCTTCCAGTCCACCAAAAGGTGACTTTGCATGTGTTTACCACAAAAATAACCAACCAATGGTGATTTGCCATGTGGTATGTAAGTTGGTGTGTTAGTGACTACTAACCATATTGTTAGTGGGTCATTAATCTAGTTAGTGGGGAGTTAATCAAAAAAGTGACTATTTAGTTAGTGGGAGGTTACGTCACATGTTAAGCAAGGATAAAGTCTAGAAAAGTTAGTGGGACATGTGGCAATCATTTAGGCATGAAGTGAGAAGTTAAAAAGTAGTAGAACACTACTTCAAGAGCACAAAGTGGGTAGTTATTAAAGCTGGCCAGACCTAGCTGTGGCCTATATAAACCTAATCAAAGAGACAAGCAAGACACGACAACAAGAACAACTCCACAACAGCACAATGCTTCAAGACCTTCGAGTAGATTTTTAAGCCTTTCTCTTAACAAGCAAGCTTCTCTTCAAGTTTATTTCAAATTTCTTTAGTTTAGTTCAAGCATCTTGTTAATTTCTAGTTGTAGTTGTTCATGTTTCAAGCATTTCTACTTCAAGCAAGTGTCGCATTTCAATTTCCAAGCATATTTTCATTCAAAGTATGTTGATTTCCATTTCTATGGTTGTAATATAAAGCATTGTAAGTATTTCTCCTGTTAATGCATTTCTAATTTCATTCCAAGCAAGTTGACCGGTTTGATTTTGATGTAAGTTGAAATGAATTTTAGTTTTTCTTAGACATTTCACACTAAAACCCAAGAGGATTTTCATCAAATCCTCGTCAATCACATGATTTCTTTTTTTTTTAAGTGACCGACTAGGCATTAGGACCATGTCCTAATTTCGCGGCCTAGAAGGTACTGGAGGTCGTATTCAAAACAGTCTCTTGGACTTTAATTAATCCTGGCACGCCCGCGTAAAGACCTTCACGTGCAAAGTCTCAAGAAAGGAATCAAACCATCAAGTGGCTCTGTATGAAAAAGGAATGAAACCCATCATCAATCCCACCATCAAACCTCTCAAAACCCAAATCAAAACCCATAATCAATGCCACAAACAAACCCGCTACGTAGATTTGGAGCTTCTCATTGTCGATGTTAGACTTTTGGGGTGGGCTTTGGCCCAATCCATATCCGCCCATTATGGGCAGGAGGTCCAACCTGATTTAAATTCCCATTTAGATGGGATAGGGATAAGTCCCTTATTCAAATTAGGCTCTAATCCTATTGATGATAGGGATAAGTCCCTTATCAGGTAGGATCTAATCCTATTTGAATGGGATATGGGATAAGTCCCATATTTTGAACTACAACTCCCTTATTATTATAAGGGTGCAGCCATGTAGCAAAATAACACACGTGTGACTTCTCCCCTCCTATTACTCTCTCTCACTCTCTCACTAGAACTCTCTCTTGAGTATCACCATTGGAGCTCTCCTTGGATGTGGGTTCGTGAACTGATTGGGTATAGCTCGTTGTGGTTATACTCTAGACTGCGAGGATCAGAGGAACGTGCACAGAGGCTCGTAACAACAGGACGTTGGCATCCGCATCGGGTTTATTCCGCATTAAGGTTAGTGACCTTCATTGCCCGATATTTATTGATTGTATATGTGCTATATGTGATGCATGAACACTTGCACATACACCCAACAGTGGTTTCAGAGCCGTGTGAGGCCTGTTGATTCGCCAATATTATGGTTCACGTTTTCTCTCTCTAGGGTCCATTTTTTGGGTCCGAAAAAATTGCTTGTTTTTTTAAAAATAATGGTATGGATGTGTTCATACGTGTATGAGGATCATCCATGTCAAATTTGAACAAATTTGGACGGTCGGATTGAGAGAAAACGCAAATCATAGTTGCGTTCCAAGGCGTTTTTCGCCAACTTTATGCATTTTTTTGGACATTTAAATCTGAGTATTAAATTGTCTAATGAATATATTAAGAAACTACGTCGCACAAGCTTCGCAACGGTACCTCATGGGCATCAAACGAGTGTCTGTAGCTCCCGGAATAGCCTCGGGAAGTTTGCCTCGCGCAAGGGTGCGCGGAGGCGAACCAGAGGTTGATGGGGACGATGAACAGTAACGGCCGGACGAATCCCACTCTCACCAAGGGGCTGTGGTGGTGCAACGCGCCACTTGCAGACCTCGGTTGGACAAACGGACCCCACCATCGTGCTCAAGAGGCCGAGACAATTCAAATATGGGTGGTCCGGTGGCCAACGGAGGCCGAGAAGGCGGCGCGTGGCTTACAATCTCCGCCGCGGGCGAGTGAAGTTCTAATATTTTTAAAATTTAAACAACTTGACACGTGGCGAGATCTCATTCGCTGTGCAGGGCCACGTGGCAACGACGTCATCGCTGACGCGACGGCTAACGTCATGCTGACGTGGCATGTTGACGGGGTCGGGTCTGGTCAAACCGGATCGGGTCGGGTCAAACCGGGTCAGCCAGGGTTGATGGGTCGGGTCAAAACGGGTCGGGTTTTCGGGTCGGTTCAAAAGCCAACGGGTCGGTCAACGATCAACGAGTTGACCGATGACGTGGCGGTTTGTGTGGCTGCTGACTTGGCATCTGACGTGTCGGATGACGTGGCAGATGATGAGGCGTTACGAGGACTTGTCGCTGACGTGGCAGCTGATGTGTTCGGTGACGTGTGCGCTGATCGGGCTGTAATCCGCTGCAGTCACGCCCACTCGCGGGCAGCGGCGCGTGAGAGCGAGTGAGGGCTCGTTTGGACTCCGATTTTGCCCCCGTTTTTTCCAGTGTGCTCAAAATTGAATTTCTTATTTTGTGGACATTTTTAAAAATTTTTTGGCTTTACAAAAATATTTATTTTAATTTTTTGATTAAAAATGGCCTTTATGAAATGATATTTTGAGCAAGTGGGGCCCACTGGTGTACCCAAAAATTCTAAAATTTTTTGTGAATTTTTTTGGGATATTTTGGGACTGTTCTAGGCTGGAAGTGTCAAAAATATGAGTCTCTGGATATTTTTCACAATTAATACCTTTTAATATGAGCTTTAAAAATTAAATAAAAATTCCGTTTTTTATTTATTTTAATTCTGAAAAATTCCAGAACCTTATTATAGCTTTTTTATACATTCTTGGGAGTATTTGTGACCATTGGGAGGCTTGTGCAATGTAATTTCTTTAGACATTGTCTCTAAAATTAACTTAATTAAATATTTGGCTTAATTTCTATGGAAATATTGGGCAATTATGTTGCCACCAATATTTAATTAATCCCGCCATGTTTTGTGAGGCTCTTATATACACTCCTATATGAGTTGAGTGAATATTCTATCCATCAAGGGCCATCTTATATGTTTATGTGCTAGCATATTAGTTTAGGAGATGGATAGAATCTTGAAATGGATAACTCTTTTGATGAGCTTATGTTTGTTTGATTCTGATTGATAAAATAAGTTCTCTTACATAGTTTGTGGCGCGGCATCCTTATTTATTTATGATATTTGTAGATCATTTGTAATAGGATTTCTCATGGGATGTAATTTTATGGATATGTAATTTTATTTTTGGGAAGCCATGTAAAAGGATGTGTTTGCGCGCCGCCTACTATGTTTATAAACTTATTTTAGCATAGGCTCAATGAGATGTCCATTTGGTACCCTAGTGGGTCCCTGTGTTTTATTTCTATATCTTGTGGATGTGGATGTTATTAATTTCATGAGAAATTTTGTTCAGAATATTAATTTATAAATATATTCCCAACCTACTCAATTGGGAGATGATTAGGAGCTATGCGATTTTCGATCTTGATGAGTAGGAAGGGATAATAATTTTAAATTGAATTCCAAACAAGATAAAATATTATGCGATTAATATTAATGTCAACCTTGCGTATTATCAATGTAGCTATGACAACCAGAATCATGTCAGCCGAATTAAACCAATCTGATAAGTTAGATGGCACAAACTACAATATCTGGCGTAGAAAAATGGATTTCCTCCTGACTGAACATGACCTTACCAATTATTTGACCACTACGATGGTGGCACCTGTTGAGGGTACGGGCACTCAGGCCCAATACCGTCATGACCTTGAGGCTTTTGAAGCCTGGACAAAAAAGGACCGTCGTTGTCGCTACATTATGTTGAATAGCATGCACGATGACCTGATAGGGGAGTATGAAAACTTCCCTACTGCCATGGCCATGTGGGAACAACTGAGGTTCACTTTCGGCGGCTCATCAGTCACCAGGATTAGAAGCTTGGTACTGAAATTTGAGACTCATCGTAAAGATCCCAAAGTATCGATGATTGAGCATCTTAGGGGGATGTCCAGTATGATTCGAGACCTAAATGCTGCGGGGAATGTTCTTACTGATGAGCAGCAGGTCCAGGCTGTAATCAGGTCACTTCCAGATTCTTGGCTGCACATGAAGCAGATCCTCACTCACAACGAGAATATCAAGAACTTCAAAGATATCTCTCGTCATGTGGATTTATAGGCGGAACGCATTGTGGCGAACCAAAATGCTCAAGCTCTCCTCGCTGGAGCCAATCCGCGGAAGACTAGTGGGTCTAAGCGCAAGAGAGGAGACAACAGTGCACCTAAACAGAAAGGAAATAGTGGAGGAGGCAGCAAAAGTGCGCCCCAAAAGAAAAACAAGCGCCGCAGAGGCAAGCGCAGTGAAAAGAATGTCAAATACTTTAACTGCCAAAAGAAAGGGCACATCGCTCGTGATTGCACTGAGCTGAAGAAGGTAATAAACTCATTCACTTTAAGTAACATATGTGTATGTTCACATGTCTTAGTCGCTTATACTCTCTCTGATTGGATTGTAGATACAGGAGCAACAAAACATGTAGCCCGAGATCGGGTGGGGTGTGTAGATTATCGCCGTGTTCCTAGAGGTACCCACAAGGTGTTCGTGGGAAATGGTACCAGTGAGGATGCTATTGGAGTCGGTTCGTACCAACTTCATTTGCGCTCCGGTCGCACTATGCTTCTTCATGACGTACTTCATGTGCCTGGGATCCAGCATAATCTGTTATCAATTATTGCATTAATTAGTTATGGTTTTTCTTTCGAATTTTCGAATAATGGTTTGGTTATTTATGGGGATGGAATAATTTTTGGACATGGATCATTTGTGGATGGTTTTGTTAAATTAAATTTAGATGTTTCTTATTACTCATCTGTTAATTCTGCATCATCTTATGTGATTGATAATAGAAATGTTGATTCTGCAACTTGGCATGCTAGGTTGGGTCACATAGGAAGGGATAGAATGACTCGATTGGCTAGAGAATGCTTTTTAGGCTTACTCACCAAAGTCGATCTACACTTATGTGAACCATGCCTAGCAGGCAAAGCCTGTAGAAAGCCTTTTGGAAAGGCAAAGAGAGCTTCTCAACCTATTGAGCTTGTCCATTCAGACATTTGCGGGCCAATGAATAAAAAGGCACGTCATGGGGCTTCTTATTTTCTCACACTGATCGATGACTATACGCGATACGGTTATGTCTATTTGCTTTCTCACCGCCATGAAGCATTGGATTGCTTCAAGCGCTTTGTGGCAGAGGTTGAGAACAAGCATGAAAAAGGCTTAAAAACCTTTAGGACTGATCGCGGACGCGAGTATTTATCTGATCAATTTAAGGAATTTTGTGAGGAAAAAGGGATCCTAAGACATCTCACTATTCCTCGCACCCCGCAACAAAATGGTGTTGCAGAGAGGAGGAATAGAACTCTTCTAGATATGACTAGATAGATGATGGCGCAGGCCAACCTCCCTATATCTTTTTGGGGGGATGCTCTTCTGACTGCTGCCTACATCCTGAATAGAGTGCCTTCACAGTCAGTTTCCTCAACTCCCTATGAGCTGTGGCATGGCGAAAAGCCCAATTTGGGGCATTTACGCCCATGGGGATCAGCAGGGTATGTTCACAACGCTAACCATAAGTATGGGAAGCTAGGTCCTAGAGCCAGAAAGCATATCTTTATAAGATATCCTGAAGGCTCGAAGGGCTATGTGATGTTTGGTGAGCATCCTGATGGGGGAATGACTGAGATTGATTCGCGTGATGTTGATTTCATTGAAAGTGATTTCCCTAGCATAGGCGATGCCAAAGAGGATTTAGACCTCTATGAGTTGGAGGAACCGAGTGATATACCACTATCTTCAAGCGAGGGTGGGGAATTAGTTCTTGATATCGCTAGAGACAGTGGGAGTCATCCTCAGACTAGTGGGAGTGTTCCATTAGTACTTCCTGAACCTCTTAAGCTGCGCCGTAGCAATAGAGGTAACATTCCTCGTCGTCATTTTCAGATTGAGGGGATGCTCTAATTTGTGTTACTAAAGGGGAAGATGAGCTTTCTTATCGAGAAGCGCTTTCTTCACCTGTTAAGGGAGAGTGGATGACTGCAATGCAGGATGAGTTGAGCTCCATGGATAAGAACTCCGTGTGGGAGTTGGTTGATCTTCCTCCTGGGCGCAAAGCTATTGGAAACAAATGGGTTTTGAAAGTTAAGCGCAAGGCAGACGGATCAATTGACAAGTACAAGGCACGTCTTGTGGCGAAAGGGTTTACCCAACAAGAGTGTATAGATTATGATGAGACATTTTCCCCTGTTGTGAGGATTGCCTCCATTCGCCTTATCCTAGCTATTGTCGCTCAAATGGATTTAGAGCTTTTTCAAATGGATGTTAAGACTGCATTTCTTAATGGAGAACTAGATGAAGAGATCTACATGACTCAACCTATGGGTTTTGAAGTCAAGGGACAAGAGCGCAAAGTGTGCAAGCTCAAACGTTCCATTTATGGTCTCAAGCAGTCATCTAGACAATGGTATTTCAGATTTCATAACTCAATTACCTCTTACGGTTTTGAGATGATTGAAGAGGACCATTGTGTGTATCTGCAGCATTCAAAGAAAAGTGTGCTCATCCTGTCTTTGTATGTTGACGACATTCTTATAGCAGGAAATGATATGGACTCTATTGTCGCCACTAAGAAGTGGTTGTCCTCTACTTTTGAGATGAAGGACATGGGTGAAGCAAATTTTGTGCTGGGAGTTCGGATTGTTAGAGACCGTTCTAAGAAGCTTCTTGGTTTGTCTCAAGGGACTTACATAAAGAAGATTCTTGAACGATTTCGCATGGAGAACTCCAAACCCATTGACACCCCTGTTGAGAAGGGGAGTGCTTTGTGCTTGGACCAATGTCCTAAAACAGATGAGGAAAAGAATCGCATGTCCACAGTGCCATATGCTGAGGCAGTTGGGAGTCTTATGTATGCCATGTTATGCACAAGGCCAGACATATGCTTTGCAGTCGGCATGGTAAGCCGTTACCAGAGTAACCCAGGACCTGCATATTGGGCAGCAGTGAAGAGGATTTTTCGTTACCTCCGAGGGACAACAGACTATGCCTTGTGTTTCCATAGGGGTGACTTGAGGCTAAAAGGATACAGTGATGCTGATTGGGCCGGTGATAGAGATGGACGCAAATCCACATCGGGTTATGCATTTATTCTTGGAGGCGGAGCTGTATCTTGGTGCAGCAAGAAGCAAACCTGTGTTTCTTTATCTACGATGGAGTCTGAGTATGTGGCATGTGCAGCAGCTGTACAAGAAGCTGTCTGGTTGAGGAGATTCTTGCATAGCCTAGGTTTTATAGCTCATTCTGAGGAGGCTGTAACCTTGTATTCTGATAGTACTGCAGCCTTGGCGTATGCAAAGGATCCTAAGTATCACGGGAAGTCTAAGCATATTGATATCAAGTACCATTTTATTCGGGAAGTGATCGCGCGAGGTGAGGTGGTCATGAAACACATTTCCACTGGAAGCATGGTGGCTGATCCCTTGACTAAGCCTATTGCTAGAGATGTGTTTCAGTCTCATGTTGGTAGTATGGGATTGCGTAGGATTTGACACCTTTATGAGTTGTATTTGACATTATTATTAATAATAATTGCTTATTGAGTTTTATTGTGATTTACTCTAAAGATAATTATTCTTGTGTGCATATTATTCTTAGTACATGTCACCAGGCTCGAATTCACCTGCTCACACAGGTAATTCACCTTGACGCTTAAGCAGCGAGCAAGATGAGACTAGGGAATCTAGGGCACTCAGGTGGAGAGCTAAGATTCCACTTATTGATAGTCGCCTTAGTTATGACTAAGATGAGATTCCTAGTGAATCGTTCATAGAATTCTTTCCACGATTCTGTGAAGCCTGAGATGGCCAGGTGTGAAGTTGGGCGCTTTTGTAGCGACTAGACATTCATCTGTATGGTGTTATTTTGATAGTGATATGATCATTTACATGAGTTAACACCATAACATACATGTCATACTCTATGTGCTTAATGATGACGAGCAGTGGGAGTGCTGGATGATCCCTTCTCCACCACTGTGTGAGCCACTGAGATCTTGAGGGATCTAACCTATGTCCTTGTGACCTAAGGCTCAGTCATGAAGAGGATGCTCGATGTTGCTACTTTAGCATACTTCCTAAGGGCTATGATTTATACAGCCACATGGGGTGTGTCTAGGAAAGCAATTGAGTCTAATTGAATTGATGTGAGTTCTTAGGGAAGCTTAATTTACTGATGCACCATGTCATGAGTTTATAAGCTGGCCAGCGCTTATATCAACTTTGTGTTCGATATGAGTTGTTAAACACTTGATATATTGTGGGATTAAGTATTGCTCACTATGAGGGATTGAGAATACTTGATTTGGTGTTGAAGAAATTATGTAGGACATATGCGAGTAGCCTTTGGGTGATGTATTTTTGTTAGCCTTGGTGGTGGTTTAATAACTATACTCCCGTCATTGTTCGTTTCTTCTCGCAATGTCGCACGGCCCATTTCCTGTATGAAGAGATGAGTAAGTGAGTTAATTGAAAAGATTTGCCCGTTATGGGCGAGTGGGAGCTGTTAGACTTTTGGGGTGGGCTTTGGCCCAATCCATATCCCCCCATTGTGGGCAGGAGGTCCAACCTGATTTGATTTCCCATTTAGATGGGATAGGGATAAGTCCCTTATTCAAATCAGGCTCTAATCCTATTGATGATAGGGATAAGTCCCTTATCAGGTAGGATCTAATCCTATTTGAATGGGATATGGGATAAGTCTCATATTTTGAACTACAACTCCCTTATTATTATAAGGGTGCAGCCATGTAGCAAAATAACACACGTGTGACTTCTCCCCTCCTAGTACTCTCTCTCACTCTCTCACTAGAACTCTCTCTTGAGTATCACCATTGGAGCTCTCCTTGGATGTGGGTTCGTGAACTGATTGGGTATAGCTTGTTGTGGTTATACTCTAGACTGCGAGGATCAGAGGAACGTGCACAGAGGCTCGTAACAACAGGACGTTGGCATCCGCATCGGGTTTATTCCGCATTAAGGTTAGTGACCTTCATTGCCCGATATCTATTGATTGTATATGTGCTATATGTGATGCATGAACACTTGCACATACACCCAACAGTCGACAACGACGGTCACTGGGCATCACCGTGGATTTGTGGATTAATGGCAGCTGTGGGTGTGTTTGCCTGTACAAGAAGTGCGCCTGGGATTGATGGGGTCTGGTTTATCACTGTTGTGGGTTTGTTTCTTTTTTGGGAAGTGTGCATTGATGGGTAAAAAATTAATAAAAGATTTGAGGTTGTAGAGTTTGTTGGAGTGTAATAAAAAAAAAAAAAAAGAATTATTCAACCTGCCACGTTGGTCATCAAAGGACACATTTGATGTTAAATTTGTGTCTTTTGGAGATACTATCTGATAGATAGAAAGATGTAAATCCGTTGAGGATGAGAATGAAGGGAAATGGGTTGAAGAAAATCCTGGTCGTGCTTGGAGATGTGCGAAGATGAAATGGGTAGTAGAGGGTTGATCCTCTGTTTCGAATTTTTGATTCATGGGTAATGTGTCATGATCTAAATCCTCACATCATCCAATGATCCAAGTGAAAAAATAGAGTATTCAGATCATGACATTCAAGTCCAAGGAGAGGATCCAAATTTGAGTGTTAAGGAGCATGGTATCAAAAAATTTGGCCATCAAAACGATGTTTTGCTGGATTGCATGCCCCCCATTGACGTGTCTCAAATTTGTTGAGCTACAACAGAGTGCTGAGGATTTTGGCCTTAGCAGCAAAATGGGGCGCCGTTCGCATTCCCACTTACCAAATCTATCCTAAAAGTGAATACGGGTAAAACAGGTCAAACAGAATTGACTTATAGCTTTTTGAAACAAGGTTTATTATTTTATCGTTGGATTTTGTTTGTTTTTTGTGCCGACGTGACAATGAAACAGTAGTAACGAACTGGAGCAAACTTAGTGACAAAGTAATGGACACAACGCCTTTCCAACTCCCCCCATCTGTACCTCTCCTATTCGCTTCCATAAATCCTTACCGTTTCCAATTCAAAAACCGACGTGCTCCAGAGAGGACTATCTACCATTCTTTAGTCTTCCCACCCACACCAACCAGTCATATATGCCTTTTAAGGCTTTAATTTCTTCCAATTCCAAACAACCCAGCAGGCTTACCAATAAGAAATATATATATATACACACACACACTATACCATAGAGCATTCTCATGTTCTCCATCTACCCTGGTTCAAGGTACTCTCACTCTCTTTCATTCTCCACCACTCTTTTCATCCACTCATTCATATCTCTCTCTCTCTGTGTATATATATATATATACCCGTCTCCTAAATTCTCTAATTTTATCTTTCTTTTTTTTTTTTTCATATAAATCTGTTATCTTTGGATCAATTGGTATAGGAATTGATCATCTGAAATTTCATGATTAAATCAGTTGTCATACACCTCAGAACTATCATCATCAACATTCATTAGTTCGATAGAAGGAGAAGGAAGAGATCAGAGAAGAGGGAGAATCAGTATCTATATATTTTATTAGTATACCCTTCAAATCTTAGCCACATGGAAGAAGAGTATTCAAATGGAAAGTATGAGGACACCCAGAAAGTGGAACTAGTGGAGGAAGAAAAAATAGAGGACACCAGGAAAGTGGAACCACAGGGAGAAGATGAGGAGGTGGTTATAGAGGCTGTTGAGGAGTTCAAAACTGATGTAGACTCTG
Source organism: Hamamelis virginiana (assembly GCA_017140935.1). NCBI lineage: Eukaryota > Viridiplantae > Streptophyta > Magnoliopsida > Saxifragales > Hamamelidaceae > Hamamelis > Hamamelis virginiana. Next base: position 574,618 of record JAESVK010001396.1, on the reverse strand, counting down.
TGAAAGCAAGTGTTGTCGATGACAATTCTGAGTTGGCGAATGAGGCTGTAAATTTGGAGAAATTGGAGGAAGAGAGGGAGGTTATTGAGTCAGTTTTTTCTTTCTCTGAAGAGGTGACTCAAGAAACAGAAACCCCAGTTGAGAACTCAGGGGCTTCTGATGTTACTGAATATGAATCGAAGGAAAATGGGGAGATAATTTTGCCATCTTCTGATGAAATTAATGGGTCTTCTCCTGCTGTAATGGATGTGGTATCAAAGGGGATTGAGGAAACAATATTACCAGTTTCAGATGAAAATGTAGGGCAATCATCAGGTATTGTTGATTCAACCGGCAAAGAAAATGTGGATAATATTATGCAAGCAGATGAGAATATTGTTGATTTTGCATCCAAGGGAAATGTGGAAAATTTGTTACAGCAGCCAGCGGATGTGCCCAGCATTGAAACTAGTAATGATGATGAACAAACCAATGAGTCTGAGATTCCCGAAAGCATAGGAACCAAGGTTGGTGAACCAGATTTAGATTGGGTGTTCGTGTAAATAAAAATTTACTTTTCTTTTCTTGGAACGTTGTTTTTATGTATAGCCCCTGTTTATATCGTACAGATCAAATGACTGCCATTCTGTTTTAAATTTTCTGACAGCCTATTATATCTATGACTCCACGAGTTCTGCAGCCGACGTCTTGGATCAGTTGCTGTGGCCTGTTTGATGTTATGAGGCGCTCCAACAGATAAATTTAGGTGAATTGAACTCTTACGCATAGATCATTTGGGGGGCGCGCACACACACACATATATGAGCTTCCTAACCTGTTTATTAATTAGTGAACTATGCACTCTTGTCTTCCAAGTTTTTGTTTGTTTCTTGAGGTGATCTAATACTATTTATCCTACCAGATAGATTGTGAAATGTGTATGATTTCTTCGTTATCCTTGCTTATATGATTATTATTATTAAAGTAGTCCCCCTCTTCCCCATCAGCGAATGTCAGATATGTGAGTTGAAAGTCCTGAAAACTGATATCTTTGATCTATTATTAAGAGAAGAAAGATAGGATCGAATAGAATTCATCAAGCAGAAGGGTCTGAAGAAGGCTTTCTCAACAAGGAACAAAAGCCCCAAAATTCGTCTTAACTGAATTGCCAAACTACTTTGGCATTCCATAACACCATGTCGAGCTTTAGATCTATATCCATTTTTGAGAAACTTGTCTAATCATCAATGTTGTATTTGTTGGAGGCCGGTTGGAGGCCTTTGTTGTTTTCCTTGATCCTCTTATTGAATCAAACCATATTATTCATTCACTTGATGTTGAAGTCAATATTATGTTTTCCAAGTTGTGCAAATGGTTAGTCAGTTGGCACTGCTATTATGTTCTCTTGTGGACTGTTAAGGTTGGTGCACTGAAGAATTGAAGGAAGCAAGACAGTGGGAGAGAGGAGGGGGTGTTTGGAGTCTGCTTCAAGGTGGAATATGGTGACTGTGTCTACTTTCAAGTAGACGACTGAATTGGCTTGGGATTGTGAAAAGTAGATGGCTGAATTGGCTTGGGATTGTGAAAGTGTTGGTATTTTTGTGCACAATTTATAAGAAATTTTTTATCCTGATTTTTGTAGGGATTTATCACAATTGGTGAAATTGATAGCTCCTACGTGCAGTGCAGGACAGTTATTAAGCATTTGGAGAGACCACTATTGTCAGAAAGGATGATTTTGTGAGCCTAGATGGGAGGAATCAGTGATTTACATTATATGATGTTGGATCAATTTGGTGAAATTCTGCTGCATAAATGTGTGTTTGGTTGGCAATGTTGGCTAATATGATGAAAGTGATCTTCCTTATATGGTAATGGGTTAAGGGATGGGAAATGGTGGCATAAACCAGATTTTGTTCAAGCTGCTCAGTTGATATCCTGTTTGCGTCCATCTATCCCAAGAGAGCTCAAGGATGTGTTAGATACTACTATTACAGTTGGTTTGCAGCATAATGATTTTAGAATCACCTCGTTGGCAATTTTTTTGGGATATTTGATGGAGCCTATATATGAATACTTGAGGATGGTTCTTGTTGTGTTCTGAAGATCTTTATGGACAAAACTAGTTGCAAGCTGAGGAATACGCCTTGGTTTGGATCTCAAAAAGAACTGGAAAAAGGAAAAGGAAAAATACTCAAGAAATGAAGTTTTTTTAATTTTTTTCAGCGTTTAAATTTCCTTTCCCTCATAATTCGTGCTAACTAAACAGAGGCTGAAGGATCCTGCAGGCTGATTTTGAAGTCCTTGAGTCCCAGAAGTTGATCAATTTTATGCTGCCATGATAAAAATTTAAACAACCCATCTTTCAATTGAACATTGAAGAAGCACACAATTTTTCAATGCGGACACATAAGAATTTTTTTCTTCAGATCCTTAAATGAGATTTCTTGCAGCAATGCACCTTTGATTCAAGAGAGAATTTAGTAAAGATGCTCAAGCAGTGATGACTTGGCATAGCAGTATAGGACATCAGTTTTAGTATGGTAGACAACAATAGGTTGTGAGTCTTGATAAGTTGTGTTCTCTGAAATTTTTTGTGTAATGCACTAAAATTTTCTTGTACGTTATAACTTATTAGGAAGGAAAACTTGTTCTAAATCAAACTATTGTTGGGAGAAAAAGGTCACATCTATTCAG
>JAESVK010001396.1:541605-571932 GCA_017140935.1 Hamamelis virginiana | reverse complement strand
GTTGAAGCTTAATTTCGTTTAGAATTATTTGTTTGGTTTTTAACTGGCATGTATCAACATAGGATTCAACAATTGAGTTTTTAAAAATCTATGAACACTATTTCTGAATCACTTACCTTAACAGTAGGATACAAGGGTCCTGCATATAGTGGGTGCTAGCTAAAAGAGTTTACATACAGTAAAATATCTGTACAATCAAAAACTAATTTTGGGTTATCTACTTATTTCTCTTTTGAATGGATGGCATGAGTTCTTTACCCAGCAGGTACTGTACAAAGTCTTCAAAACTGAGCCATGGAGCACAGTTCTTGTGCTTAAGAATTAGCCCTTTGGCTCCAATTCTGTGATCCAAGATGTTCCCTTACCAAAGAGGATCCCAAGAACTTAGTTCATTTAAGCAATCAGTCAAAGGATGCAAATGTATTTATAGTATTCAAAAGATCCAAGCTCTCTAAATCAACTCATTCTGGTCTTCATTATTTACTCTCTGGTGCAGAAACAGAGCATTTGGGGATATTGTTGAACCAAGAAGCTTAGATTGCAGAGTGAGTAGGAATATTAAAGGTATTGGTTGTGGTGATTCTATTATCAACATTGATGTGAGTGTTTGGATTAAAGACTGCTCAAGCCTGTTGTACTTGTGGAGTGTTGTTATTGTCTGTGTTTCTTGTCTTGTAATATTGTTTGTGTTTGCGTACGATGATTGTTATCGAGAGTTTGTAGGCAAAGTCTGCCATATAATTCAAGGCACATAATTTTTTTTATTTTTCAATGTTAATTATTTATTTCTATTACTGGCCCTAATTTGTGAGGTAAGAGTATTCTTAATTAGAAGAATGATTTTGATTCGTTTGGGCTGGATTTACTTGCATTTCAAGTGGTTGATGAATGGAAAAGAATGAATTTCATTAATAAGATTGTATAGTTGTAAGTTGCAGGCAAAATAACCAGGGAATTATTATCTGCTCTTTTAGAAAGCTTGAGGTTCTGTTTCATGGACACAACCACTGGATTATTATACCTTCATGATAAGAACAGCAACATGCAACTATCTTATGGCCTGCTACTTTTCAAATTCAAGCTCCATTGCTTTGAGTTTGAGTTTTAAGGGCTTCCTAAATTGTATCAGTTTTCTACTTGTACATGGAATGAAATATCCCAATAGGTAAAAACTGGAATATTTCTACAGTGAATTTGCTTTAATGTTCAAACTGATTTTATAAGAAAATTCTTTTTTTTTTTTTACCAAAAAAAAAAAAAAACATTTACAGAATTTCTAAACAACTACAGGCCATATGTCCATTTATCACATGTGTTTATTTGTAGGGAATTTTTTATTTTTGAAGAAATTGTGAGGGATTATTGAATTTATGAAAAGAAAAAAAGAAGGCTTGTCCCCAAATAAGATCAGTATCCCAATAGGTCCAAAGAAACTTTGGATAACCCATAAGATCCCGACTTTTTAAATTTTACGGTACTAAGTCCACTAAATCTTTTAAAAGACAATTTTACCCAAGATCTTATAATGAAGCTTTCTATATTTACCAAAATTCTAAAATTACAAAGAAGGAACGTATGAGATATAGAGAGTAAGAATTCCCTCATTATCATCGCCTTTTATGTAAAGAAGTAACTCTCTCTCCTCTCTCTTTCTCCATTCTGATCACAAAGACTTAAAAATTGGCGTTCCGATCTTCTGCTTGGATAGAATTGGATTTACTCTTTCTTTCTCTTTTTTCTTTTTTTTTTTTTTTTTTTAAGGAATTCATTAAACCAACAAGAGCTACAAAACAGGATTAAGAAGTTCAAGAGAAGGCAAGACTAAGCTTCTGGCAAGGCCTTACTATCCCAAATACCAAAAAATCTGTTTCAAAATGCCCAGTTTGCAACATATGATGGGCTAAAACATTATCCTTCCTAGAACATTTCTTAACATTCACAAAAAAAGACTTATCCCATTTATCCACACAGTCAGATTTCAGGGCTTGGATAGCTGACGGCCAAACACCTGAGGATAGACATTGGAACATAACAGTAGCATCCAAAAAAACCATTACTTGTGCATTGTTCATTCTCTCTTTCCATTCTAAGCCAGGTTGATTCCAACTGCTAAGCCCACTGCTTCGGCAACAAGAGCTGAATCACCAGGTCTATAGTGTGAGGCACATGCCATTATGCTCCCTTTTTGATTTATGAGGACAGCTCCACCAGCCACTAACAATCTTTTAGGATCAAAGGCTCCATGGCAAAAAAATTTCCAATACTGCTACCCATCTATGCTGCACAAAAAGTTATCAAAAAACTGGTTTTCTTCCCCAAGGTCTACCGGCCTTGGCAAGGATCCTGCAGATATAGATTGAACATAGAAGAAATAATCTGAAATCATGATATTCAGTAATCTCAGGAAAGGTTCAACAGTGTTACTTTCATTTTGAAAAATTATCCGATTTCTGAAATTCCAAATGGCCCACATAACAATGCATTTCATTTAAAAAATATAGCAATTCTCTTGGAAACTAGGAGAAGCAAACTCAGAATTAAACAACTAGCTAACAACAGATATCTAAGCAAATTCCTGAAGCTTGTATGCTACAGGAGATATAAACTAGAATCTACATGCAATAGGACAATCCAAAAATAAACCATCAACTGTTTCCTCATGGCTGTGACAGAGGGGGCACATAGACTCCACCATCAATCCTTTCCTTCGAAAGATTAGCTGAAACTGAAATTGCCTTATGGAGGCATTTCCAAATAAAGGCTTTAATCTTTGGGTTGATTTTGGCTTTCCAAAGCATTTTCCAATGCTTTTGAGTCACTCTACCATTCGAAGAGGATGGTCTATCATACTTGTGGCTTCTGGTTTCATTAATGATGTGATAACCTGATTTGACAGAGTAATCACCATTATTACTGAAATGCCAGATTAGCTTGTCATTACCAGTTGCATGGCTTAAAGAAATGGACACAATCTGCTCAACTTTATTAGCAGGAAGCCAATAATTGAGCATGCTTCGATTCGAGTCTCTTATATGTGGGTCAATCACATCACTCACTATTCTGAAGGGGCAAACAATTGTCTTTATCATGTTGATTTGGAAATTTAGGGAATTTGGAATCCAATGATCTTTCCAGAAGTCTGTAGATTCTCCATTGCCAACAATCCATCTGCTACCCTTTTTTAAAGTTTCTCTCCCTTTGAGAATACTTTTCCAAGCCCAGGAATCTTGTTTTTTAGACTTAACTTTCCAAAAAGAGGGAGTTGATAAATATTTTTGGAGGAAGATTTGGTTACAAAGAGAGTTGGGATTATTTATAATGCCCAACTTACAAAGAAGGGCTATATTAAACTCTTCTAATCTTTTAAATCCCAGTCCACTTTTTGACTTTGGCTTAGTTAATATGTCCCACCCTAGCCAGTTAATTTTCCTCTTGTCTTCATTATCCCCCCACTAAAAGTTCCTAGATATTCTATCCATTTCCTTATATAGGGATTGGGATAGAGCAAAACAAGACATTGCATAAGAGGGAATGGCTGAGGCTACAGATTTAATAAAAACCTCTTTGCTAGCTGCACTAAGGAATTTAGATATCCAGCCCTAGACTCTACCTTTAATTCTATCAATGATTTTCTCACCAAATTGTTTTTTTTTAAGCTCCCCAATGAGTTGGTAACCCAAATATCGGTCATTTCCTTTACTTTCTTGAGCCCCTAAAGAAGACAAAACATCTTGTTTAAATAAAGGAGGAGAACACTTACCAAAACAAACCCCAGATTTGTCAAAATTGACCCTTTACCCAGATGCCATGCAATAATCGGTCAGAATCTTTTTAAAACTTTGAATGGAGTTGATGTTACCTTTTAGAAATATGAAACTATCATCAGCAAATAACATATGAGATATTGGGAATCCACCCCTTGAGACTTGTATCCCTTTTAAAATCCCCTCATGTTCACCTTTAATTAGGTGTCCGGAGAAAACCTCCACACAGAGAATGAAAAGGAAAAGGGATAGAGGATCACCTTAACGAAGCCCTCTTTCAGGGTAGAAAAATCGTGACGGCTCTCCGTTAATCAGGATGGAGTATGAAACCGTAGTTACACATTGCGTGATCCAACCAATGAATTTAGGCAGAAATCCCAATGATTTCATGACTTATTCTAAAAAGTTCCTTTCCACCCTATCATAAGCTTTGCACAAAACAAGCTTGATTGCTGTCAAATGATTGAGTCCTCGACATTTCTGATTCAATTTATGAATGAGTTCGTGGGCCAATAAAACATTGTCAGATATAAATCTTCCTGGGACAAAAGCAGCTTGATAAGGAGATATGATCTCCTGTAATATGAGTCTAAGCCTATTAGCCAGAATTTTTGCAATGATCTTATAAATGACATTACACTAGCTAATTAGTCTCCAATCTCCAATGACCTCAGGTTTAAACTTTTTGGGGATTAAGACAAGGAAAGTCCTATTCCATTCTTTTAATATGAAACCCGATTCAAAAAAAATTTTTACTGCTGTGACATCCTCTTTAACTACATTACAGTGATTATGAAAAAAATTTGCTTGGAAACCATTCGGACCCGGAGCTTTATCCGGTCCCGGAGCTTTCTCCGCACCCAGTTGGAAAGTAGCCTGAGTAATTTCCTCAACAGTTATGGTCCCTTTAAGATTTTTAGCCATTTCCAGATTCAAACAATGTTGAATTCCGAACTCTGCTAAATTCATACTTGAAGGATTTGAAGATTTGAATAATTCCTTGTAAAACTGAATGATTTCATCTTTGATTTCATTCTCATTTGTTAGCCACTCACCTTCCTTGGATTTCAGACAGCAAAGTCTATTGTAATTTCTTCGGATGGTAGCTTGAGCATGAAAGTATTTAGTGTTCTTATCCCCCTCTTTTAACCATTGCACCCTAGATCTCTGCTTCCATTTCAATTCTTCCTTTATCAATTCTTGTTCTAAATCATTTTGGATTTCATTAAGTTTTCCAATGTCACCATTAAGGTTATTTACCTTTTGGATTTCATTAAGTTTTCCAATGTCACCATTAAGGTTATTTACCTTTTGGATTTCCTGATGCAGCTTCCTTATTCTTTTCCTATTTATTTGTCTTTAATTTCTATCCCATCTTTTTAGATTAGAAGCTATAAGCTGCAATTTTCTACAAGTTCGGAAGGCCAGGGAGCCTGAGATTTTAGTTGCCCAGTACTTTTCAACAATTTCCTTGCAGTCCTCCTCCACCCACCAGCTGAATTCAAGTTTAAAGGGTTTTTTCCTAGTTTTATCATTTTTATGAAACAAATCAATGAGGATTGGAGAATGATTTGACCCTACAGATGGAATGAGAAAAACTTGAGCATTGGGGAATATGAGTCTCCAATCTCCAGAGCATAACGCTCTATCAAGTCTTTCTTGAATCAAATCAGAACCTTCCTTCTATTGGACCAAGTGTAGACTGGACCATTAAACCTTAGGTCCAAAAGCTCTAACGAATTCAAAGTTTGATTGAGATCCATTAATCTTACCTGAGAAATGTTTTTCCTGCCTCGCTGCTCATCAACATCCCATATTTCATTAAAATCTCCAGCACACAGCCATACTTGAGATACTTTATTTTTCAGTCTTTCCATCAATTGCCAAAAAAATGTTTGTCTCTAAATCTTGAGGGGCCATATATGAAGGAAATATGCCAAGAAGTGTTTGGAGGAAAGTTCTATATGTGTGTGTGAATATGGGATTGACTAGATTATTCCACGCTAACAGCAATGCTCTCAGACTAGCAAAGTAATAAACCACCAGCATGACAAATAAGATTCACAACAAAATGCTTATTTAAACCAAAAGAGGAACAAATTTTCAAAATTTTATTGGGATTACATTTTAGTTCTGATAGAAAGATAATCCCAGGACGATTTTTAGATAATAGCCATTTAAGTTCTTAAACTGTCAAGGGTCGTCCTATCCCTTGACAGTTCTGTCATAAAATTTTCATGGCACCCATGGAGGCCTTTCAGAGGCAGCCTCTATGCCATTCAAAATCATTTTTTTCCCAAATTCGTTCCTCTTTAAGGTTATTTTTTATGTACAAATTAATTTGCATACTTTAGATCCAGTCGCTGTTTTTTTGTTTGGCTGGTCTGATACCATTTTGAATGCCAGTACCTCCTTCATGGACATCTGGACTCTTGGCTTGAAATTTCCTGATGTTGTCCTTCCTTGTTAATTCTCGTGATTGCCATTTTGAAGCTATCTTCTGATTTCTGACTTTTACTTTGTTCGCGCTCTCCAGTATTGCTTTTCCCCACTATTGAGATCTTCATCTTTCTTGTAAGTTGGTTTCCTCGTGTTGAATTTAATGCTACAGAGTCTGGGATGTTGTAACACTTTTATCCTTTGTTTTCCTTGGTGCTCTTGTTTTTTGTTTGCTCCTCGACTCTTCTGTAGACAAATCTGTCCCCTTGATAACCGGAGTTCCTTATGCTGCAATACTCATCTCCTTTTGATCCATTGTCATTCACTGGTTTCCCATGTTCCAGTTTGTAACCTGCGAATTAAACTATTGGGGAACCTTTGTTTGCGCTTGTGGAGCAGTATCCGAGATCACAAGCCCTGCCATTGGATTGTTACCCATGTAGCCTGTGGTATACCCCATTTCGCTTGGAGTGACCATTTATTCATTTCTTGATCCAGCTTTTGAATGATTTGGCCCCATTGTGGGCTTAAGTTGTCTAGCCCAAAGTGCGTTTCTACTGAGCCTTGTCTTAAAATGGTGGTAGGTCCATGAGGATCCAAATTGCTGGTTTGATCCATTTGGGTAGTCAAGGCCTCCTTAGATAAAACTTTCTCTGCAAGAAAACTCCTTTCTAGCTCTCAAAAATTCTTCCCTTAATCAAATTGACTTAGATACGAAATACTCCACCTCTTTCAAGTTGTCCACGTGTCCTTTTCTCTATCTTTTCTATCACTGCTTTACTGACACCTGTCCTTTGTTCTCTCTTCCTGTCTGCCAGAAACCATCACTATTCTCGGCGCATGACTCCCACTGCTTCCTTCACCCTGCTGAATCCCTCCCTGATGGTCGGAACCCATGGTTTCTTCTTCCACCATAGTGAGTTTTTGCTGTATTGATTTTCTCTACATTGCCCTTAGATTACCATGCTTATTTGTATCCTCATCCAGTGCTGCAGCCTCGCTAAGTTTTCCTTTTTCTTGGATCCACACAGAATCTAGCCCCTCCTGATATTCTCCATCATTGGTTATATGTAGACACCTTGTTCAGTTTACTATACATCTCTCCATTTTCGAACAATCTGACTTCTTTCCCTTCTAGTAAATTTACAACATCAATTAATTTATGTAGCTCATTGGCGTGTTTCAATGGGTCTAGACCACAGTTATCTCTCTTTTGATGTCCTATTTTACCACATTCATGGCAAAATAAAGGGACTTTGTATGCAAAAGTGACTGGAATTTCAATATTATCAGTGAATCTAAGAACTACTCCAGAGATGACACAGAGTTCTGGATTAAGCTCTACTCTAGCACGTAGGATTGCAGTGAGACATGCCACCTCCTCAATGTCTATTTGAACCTCAAAGCCAAAAACACTAAAGGACGTTCCACTTATGCTAGAGTGATTCGATTTAGTGAAAAATCACGGATCTCCGCCCAAACTGGCACATTGTAAACTTGAATCCATGTTCCATGGCCCCATGTTCCCATTTTTGCAGCATTAAAAAATTATTACCAATCGCCCATGGACACAAATCAAGTGTTTTATCCCTATCCTGCTTTTTTTCAAACTCAAAGATCCAATATTTGTTAGATATTGGATTTACCATGATTCTACTTCTGGTTTCCATTTACTTTCAATCATTTTCTCAATCTCTTCTTTACTGGGTTAGAAATTTAACATGAATTTGCCTATGAGACTGTTTTCCCATTTAATCTCCACTTCTTCCTGCGATATTTATTTCACCCATATCACCGGATGGAATTTGGGTTTTATGTTTACCTTTGTGTTGAAGGATTCCATCAAAACCTCCATTGCAGTGCTTTGATCTCTTTCCACTGTCGTTCGCATTAGCTCTTTTCCTTTAGCCTGTCTTCGATTTTCATCTTCAAGTGAAAGGATGAGGGCCCTGTGAAACTCTTCATGTTCGTCTTCCACCATTCCGTTTGCTTCTTTATCACCTAATCTTTGCTTTCTTTCTTGAACGTTTTACTTCTTCCCCAATTTTCCTCTTTCTCTTAGGTTCAAATCTGAAAGTTCATAATGTTCTCTAATAAATGTGATTCTTCTGTTTTCAAAAAATTTGGAGCAAATTTGTTGATTTCTTAAGCCAACCACCAAGTCAACTTTCCCTGCCATAACTCTCTTCATTTTGGCATACCAATTGACGCAAATCAAGTCTGGGCCTCGGTTAATGTATTTCCCCATTTGCCGGTTTACTTATTGATTGGTGTGTTCTTCACGCGCCTAAAACCTATGCTCATTTTCCTCTCATCTAAGGAGGAGACGTTCAGCTAAGTCTATCCCATCTCATCCTGCGATTTTCTTACTCAAGATCTTCTACAGCTGGAAGAGATCAACTCGAATTGGATTTACTCGGTTTGCAAAGAGATCATGCCACATCCAAGGACTGAGACTGAAAATGAAAATCTCACCAAAACGACATATACAGTCCGTGTTTTGAGCATGAAATGGTGTTAATGACATCCTTCTCGATCTTCTCTACATATCCACGGCTTACACTATGTTTGGATTGAGAGAATTGGGAGAACAGAAGAGAAGATATTTAACTTTCTCTCCACCTTATTTGGATAGATAAGGGAGAAAGTTAGATAACTTTCTCTCCATCCTATTTGGACAGCTTTTATAAGAGAAGATAAAAGAAAACTTTAAGGTGTAAATTCCAATATTGGCCTTACTTACTGTTAGATGGTCAAAAAGGTCAAAGGTCAAAAAGGATTGAGAGGATACATATATCTAGTCATCAGAATTGATGCTAATGTGGAGGAATAAAGATATATAGTGCGGAATTGACGAATGGCACTATTGAAATAAAATGTACTTTTGTGATTTTTTTGTAATTTCATATTTTATTATTAATCGCGTGTTATGTCCTTGTAACAGATCTAATGATTATAAGTGAAATTCTGTAATAGAATTTCACTATAAATAGGAGTGGAGCACATTTAATATAGATTGGTCTTTTATTACTTCAAGAGAATTTTCTTGTTTTCTGTTGAGTACTAGAAAGAGAAAGTGAGAATACTCCAAAAGTGTGTAAGAAAGTTCTCTACAGTGTATCATTCCTCAATCTCTATAAGTATGAATATTCTATTGTTATCAATAAAATTTATTTGTTATTTATAATTTTGAAAGCTGAATCTGCCTAAAGCATCAACCAATGATGGATGTATATTATATATTATATATATCTATCATTGGAAAAACGGTTCTCGAACCCGATTTTATATTCTTACTTTAAAAATCATACTTTTCCCTGTGATGTCACCTTCCTTGGAACCGAAAATGGTTGTGACAGGACCATTACCGCTATATAGGGATGTCAATGGGGCGGGTTTATCCGGGTACCCGCCCCGTCCCGCCCCTATTGGGAAGGGTTTGGGGTCATCCTAATAGGGTTAGGGGCGGGTTTGGAATTTTTTTTGAAAACCCTATAGGGTTTGGGACGGGTTTGGGATGGGGGCTTAAAAACCTGCCCCGCCCCGATTATATATGTTTATGTATTTTTATTATATTTATTTTATAGATATTATACAATTAAGTTTCTCCTTAATAAAATGAAATTTCAATCATGCCCCTTAAGAGGTTTAATTTATTTTACTCTTAGAAGTGACAATTATCTTTAATGTTTATCGATGTATTTTGTAATTTATTTAGGTATTGAGAAAATTGAGAAAAGTATAAAGAAAATAGTAAACATGACGGGACGGTAATGGGATGGGGTCTTTTAATTGGGACGGGAATGGGATTCCAAATCCTGACCCGTCACGGGTTTGGGACGGGAATGGGATGGGATTTTCTTAAATGGGACGGAATTGGGAAAGGGGTGACCCGTCCCAAACCCGCCCCGTTGACATCCCTACCGCTATGTGTTCCTCGGGATCCGTCTCCGATGTGGACCGCGATCTTTAAGAGGTGACACTTACTCAAAATTTCAAAAAGTTTAATACCTATTACATAAAAATAATACAAGATTTACATCACAAAACGTTACCTATAGCTAAAATAATAATACTAAGCTTATGCAAAAGTTAATTTTGGGAGCCACCAAAGACTGTCACTTATAGTTCTTCTCGTTTTTTCTTTTAAAAAAAATTCTAGTTGGGGAAGAGACGGACTAGCAAATGAGGATGAAATTTGGGGCGGCTGGCTAGTATAGAAAAAAGATAGACAAGGATTTTGTGGAGTTATATGAATATGGGTATAACTAGAATTATGTAAAAAATGGATGGTAAAAAGCAACCCCTTTCTCTTTTCTTCTCTCCAAATCTTCCCAATTTGAAGAGAACCAAAATTGGCTCTTTTTCCCTCCCTTTTCTCTACACTTTCTCTTCCCCTCCTTTCCTTTCTCTCCCATTTTGATTTGCTAAATAAGAGAAATTGAGAGAAATTTAAGAACTTTCTCTTCTCTTCTCTCCAACTCTCTCAATCCAAACACACTCTTACACTATGTTTCGATTGAGATAATTGGAAGAGAATTTCATTAAGAGAAGAGAAGAGGAAAATAACTTTCTCTCCACCTTATTTGGATACCTTTCATAAGAGAAGAGAAGAGAAGATTTTAAGGTGTAAATTCCAATATTGCCCTTACTTACATAAAAAATAAATAAAAGCTAAAGAAAGGAGAGAAATTGAAAAATAGTAAAATTACGTCAATTGGCTTTCTTTTCTCTTCTCTCCTCTCCAAATCTCCCCACTTTCTCTCCCCCTCCCTTCCTTTCTCTCCTATTTTAGTTTTCCAAACATGGGAATTTTAATATTTTTCTTTCTCTTCTCTTCTCTTTTCCCCAACTCTTTCAATCCAAACAGACTGTTAATGTCGAAGAATGGCTCATCGTCGAATCATCACCGCTGATGTTAAGTCAAGTAACTCCATTCGATCTTATTTCTCCCTTCTTTTTCTGTTTCTCTCTCCTTACTGATCTAGATCTACCATGGCAAAAAATAAGAAGATCTGCAATGGTCGTAACCAAATGGCATCTCATTTGCCTACTGTGTAAGTAATACATCTCTTTTTCGTCTTTGTATTCATCAGTCTCTCCTCTTTAAAAGGATTTTCCTCAGGGACTCCTTGAATAATCTGAGATTTTTAGGTATTTTGCTAAACTCCTATACAATTTATGTTCAAGTGAGGAAGGAAGATGAGAGACAGTGAAGCAAGACTCGTCTCTTCATTGAGATTTTTCAATGCTAGGGCCTCGATCAGAATCACTGATGAATCTGAATCATATGAACTGGGTTGTTATATATATATATATATATATATATATATATATATATATATATATATATGTTCTTATGAGGGATACCTCATTTTAACTAAAATAAGCTAAGACCCTTGAGTCATTGGATTGGAATCTTGAAATGACTCATGCATTAAGTGAATGGAACTCCAAGGGCTTGTGTTCTTAGCTGATTTTAGTTAAAATGAGGTATAGCTGATAAGATCACGACTATATATATATAGTGGAATCATCAAGTAAGCATTTGCTGACTTAGCCTAAGTTAGCAAACACTTAAATGATTGTTAGATCTCGGACATTTGAGTGATGTAGGCCACTTGAGTGATCTAACGACCACTTAAATATTTGCTGACTTGGAGATATATAGAGTGATGATCTAGTCAGCAAATGCTGACTTAGTCCAGATCAGCAAACACTTAAGTGGTCGTTAGATCACTCAAGTGGCCTAGATCATCACTCAAATGGCTGAGATCTAACGGTCAATTATATAGAGTTATGATCTAGTAAGCAAATGCTGACTTAGTCCAAGTTAGCAAACACTTATGTGGCTGTTAGATCACTCAAGTGGCCTAGATCATCACTCAAATAGCTGAGATCTAACGGTCACTTAAGTATTTGCTGATTTAGGCTAAGTCAGCAAATGCTGATTTGATATATATATACAGGAATGCTAAGGTCAGGTGCACCTGATGCGACTTGCATCAGGTGACCTCAGTTAAAGCTGCTTGCAAAAGATAGTTTCAAAAACTGACCGTTGGATTAGATACTCCTCTTATGTATGTCATTTTTGCAAAAAATCACAATAATTCAACTGTCGGTTTCTAAAAAATCTGATGGTGAAAAAATTGTGACATTTTGAAGAACACATGGTGACATTTTTCGAAAATCGACTATTGGATCCCTGTGATTTTTTGCAAACTCGACATACATTTGAGTTGTATCTAATCCAAAGGCTAGTTTTTGAAAATATATTCTACAAGTAGCTCTAACTGAGGTCACTTGACCTTAGCATTCCTCTCTATGTGTGTGTGTATATATATATAACAGCCCAGTAGAGATCAATTGAAATTTAGAAAAACTAGTCGTTGGATTAAAGATTAATGGAGTTTTTCTAGCAACTTCCTACAACTATTTGCCTTGTTTACCTTGAAAATAAAAAGAAGAAAATAACATGGAATCAACATATAAATTATTATTTGTATACAAAAAAAAAAAAACATATAAATTATTATCAAAATAGATGAACTTGAGAACAAGAAGAAAAATATAAATTATTTATATATGTATATGTGTATATATATTTATATAATAGTCCAGTTCAGCCTAGTTCATATGATTCAGATATATTAGTGATTCTGATGGAGGCCATAGCGTTGGAATCAACATATAAATTATTATCAGTGTAAAAAAAAAAAAACATATAAATTCTTATCAAAACAGATGAACTTGAGAAGAAGAAACATAACGTATAAGTTATTTATTTACGTATAAATTATTTATATGTCTGTGTATATATATATATATATATATATATATCCCCCCACCTATATTGCTAGTGGCACCCACCAATTAATAAGTTTTTTTATTACTATTGTATCCACATGTAAATTTACTATTAAGGGTGTGATAACCCAAAATTTTAAAACCCTTATTTATGTGTTTTAAATAAAGTATATGTTATTTTGAGAAATTAAAATGTTTAAAAAAAAAAAAAAAAAACTTTTGCTGAAATGCCAACCATGTCCCTTCTTTATTTAAAAGCTTTGGCAGCCTTCATTTTATATTCATTCTTCACATCTTGAGAGAGTTAGAGAGAACTAGAGAGAGTGACCGGGAGAACGGGGTTGTTGGTCGCCAAAGTTGTGGCCGGAGTCTCGCCGGAGTTCATCTTTTTGGTTTTAAGGTAAGTTCATGCATATTTGTTTTGGGTTTTCTTCCTTTACTTTTGGTATTTTTGGATTTGGTGGAGTATGGGGTTTGGTTTTGGCCGGGGAATGTGCTTGTATTGAAAATGTGATGCGCAATAGATTCCCAAGCGTAGGAATCCACCGATCGTCAAGCAATAATACTACGGGAGTCCCTAGGTCATATCCACAGGGAGTGGAACAGGTCCAAATGATCCTTAGGTATTGCAAACCAAAGAATGTAATAGAAAATATAAAATCATGGGGGTTTTGATTGTTGAGTGTTTTGTAGAGAACTTATTAAATTAAGCTAACAATAATGAAATGTAAATGGTTGGATTCTTGGGTTTCATTCCATCCACAACTTAGGAACATGTATTTCTCACAATGATTTCTCATCTAGGATCCATTGAAGAATGGTCTTTGACGGAGGATTTAACTTTAAATGCATTTTGAAAGGAAAACTTATCTAGGATCCATTGAAGAATGGTATTTGATGGAGGATTTAGCAATAGAAGCATAATGGTGTTAAATGGAAATAAACATTCTCTTGGGCATTTCATCAAACACTTGGAATGCATATAGGTTCAAGCACAATGTGTACCAAGTATCACTTGTTAACACATTGTCAAGTAGATGCCAAACCAAGAGGGTTCAAATATGAAAATATTTATAACCATTCAAACACAAAACACAAAGAAAATGAGGTTGAATAATGGAAAATACTCTTTGAGGCACTTTAGCAAACACTTGGAGTGCATGTGGTTCAAGCACCATTTGTGCCAAGCAAAAGCTTGTCTACAAATGGTCAAGAGATACAAAACCAAATGGGTTCATAAAATAAAGAGTATTGAACATCATCCAACCAACATTTATAGCATAAGAATGGAGAAAAATCATATTACCTTAGTTGTGAGATGGAAATCACCATTGAATCCAACCTTGAAAACCTAGAAATCCATAAATGCAAGGAAAACAAACATAAAGCAAATGATTCTTGAATAAAATGAAATGAAATACAAAGTTTAACAAGCTACAAATGAAGAACAACTAAGATTACAAAGCATAAATGAAAATGAGAATGGAAACAACCTAAACTAAGCTTATCTTAACCTAAAAAATGAAGAACAATGGAAATCCTAAGCTAAAACTAAGAGAAACTAAACTAAGAACTAAACTAAACTAAAACTAAGAGAAGACTTGAAGGGAGAGCTCCAAAAATGGCTGAAAATGCCTTTAAAAAGACCCCTAATTCGTGCCCTAGAGTTCCCATGAAATCCCCACATTGCCCCTCATCAAAAAGACAATTTACAGCTGAAAAATGCAGTTTTCGAGCGTTGGTACCGGTACCACGGGCCTTGGTACCGGTAAAAAATGTTTCTGGAGCTTAAAAACTGATTTTTTTGGCTTGGTACCGGTACCACGAAAAGGTGGTACCGGTACCACCTCCCAGATTCTCCAAAAATGCCTTGAAATGCCTTAAAATGCCTTGCGAATGCCTCCGACTTCAAATGGTCATATCTCTCTAGTCCAGAGTCGGATTTGGACGTTCTTTATATCGTTGGAAAGCTTGAGAAGTCTACTTTAAAACCATAGTGGTCTCATTGCTAAATTCAATCTGGAGAGAAACATGTTTTCCAAAATGCCCAGATTGGTCGCTTTTTGCACTTCATGACTTCATTTGCCCATATCTCCCAAACTGTTTGCCCTTTAGCTTTGAAATTTGATATATGGCATCAAGACACACTTAAACGTATGTCCTATGAGTCCCATGACCTTTGAAGACTTGCAAGGCTTGACTCCAAGCTCCAACTTTGCATGCAAAAAGCATCCATTTTAGTGCATTTTACCTACAAGGCATGGAAAATCAAGAAAACATAAAAAGCATCTATTTATAAATATAAATGGCTCAAGAATACACAAAATGATGGGAGTAATGCAATAGAAATATGCAATTATATGGTGCAATCAGTATGTCCTGTGTTCTTGGTGTCTAAAAGGATGTTTAAGCTTGGATCCATGGTTTTAATGAAGATTTTGGGGAAGTTTTGCTAAATGAACATCGTTTTTGGGTTTATATGGGTTTTATGCCTAAAAATTTGTGGATCTTAAGTTTAAACCGTTGGATCTTTGTTTTAAAACTTGATTTTGTGTTTTTGAAGTCCCTTGAGGGTAGATCTAAGTTTGGATGTGGTGATTTGTGGTTGGATTGAAGTATTTTGGGTTTTTTTGGAAGATTTTGGGTTACTGCAACTCGAATCTGTGAGATCTGGGAACAAGATAGTCAACGGTCTCCCCGAGACAGTCGACAGTCTCCCCGAGACAGTCGACGGTTTGGTTGACAGTTCGCTTTGCACTCAACTATTTTGTCCACGGCTAGAGACAATAGCTGCAACTTTATTTTTGTTAGCAGACAGCTGACGATTTTCCCAAAATAGTCGACGGTTTGCTCCTATCGATAAACAGGATGTCTATCGATGGAAGGGGATTTTTGTCATTTTCTTCCTTTCTCTGTTTCTTTTATACTTTAAGGGTTGGTTTAATCCGATGAAGTGTGGTTGTGCCAAGAGCAAGGTCTTGATATGTTTTGGTTGCTTTTTTTAACAGATTTTGATAGTTTTGAAGACAATCTCGTCAACTTCTTAGTTCTTGCATTGGGATGTTGTGATAACCTGTGTTTTTATAATAGTATTTTATTGTGGAAAAAACTTTAAACTTTGAATTATTTACAAGTATGCCATTGGATAAGTTTAAAAGATTTAAACTTATCCATTTTTTCTCATTCGACAAAGAAGGTTCTGTTGAGACCGAAAGAAATCGTGGGCTAGAGAGTAGCTAGTCGCCAAAATTCGCCAAAGTTCATCATAAATATGAATTCTTGTTGTGTTTGTTTCATTTTCATTGTTTTTACCTGTATTATTTTCGGATTTTTGGATGAAAGGGGTTGTGGTTTTGGTTTTGGGTTGTGATGAGGTGTTTGGAAGGTTATTTATAGTTAAATCCATGGTTTTGAAGAGTGGATTGGTGAAATTTAAGCATTTGATGCTTAGATGTGTAGTATTTTGGGTTTTATGGGTTTTTAGTTTGGGTTCTTGGTGGATCCTTGGAATTAATCCCTTGTTTTGTGAATTTGTTGTGAATTTAGTGTCTTTAAAGCTTGTTTTGTTGGAATTAAGGGTTTGGGTTTGAGTTATAATGATTTGATAAGGTTTTGTAAAGCTTGTAGTTCATTAATGGAGTATTCGCAGAGGATTAGTCAACTAAGTCAAGTGTCTAGTTGACTAATTGTGCTAAAATATTGTTTCTGACCTTGAATTAGTCGACTAACTCTTGTGACTAGTCGACTAACTCGTGATCTAGTCGACTAACTCCAACTATTTAGTCCACTGATTAAGCATAAGTTCCATTTTCTTCTTTTGGCTCTTATTTCTTCATCCGATGTCCGTTTTGAGTGATCTTTATATGTCGGAAAGCTTATGAGATCTAGTTTCTAATTTTGGTGGTTTTGAAATCAAATTCTTTTTGGAGAGAAAGTTATTTTGGAAAATACCAGATTTGCCCTTCCTTGTACTATTCATCTTTTTCGATGTGTATCTCTTAAACCGTTTAAACCGTTTGGCATTTGGTCATGAAATTAAATGTGTAATACCTAGTCATTCTTGGGAATGTGTTTTGGGAGTTTTAAGGCCTTTGATTAGATGTTTTGGGATCTTAAGTACGTAAGGTCGTGTGTGAGCAATTTTGGGGAAGTGAGTTGTTTATTTTTGAAGTTATGGATCTTTTGTACTTTCTTGTGATTCTTTGTTTGTATTAATTATTGTTCCAATTTGAAAGGTTCTTTGGAGAACCATTTGCATTGGGTGCATTGAGCATTGCATTGGGAAGGCTCATGGAGTCGAATAGGGTTAGAAAACACTGTGGATCGAGGTATGAATACGTAACCTTGTACTATTGATGATAATGCATTATTTTAGAATGCTTTACAAATGATATGACAAATATATCTTTTGAACTCTAATGTTTATCATATTGAGAAATGAATACATAAAATATACTAGTTTATGAACTATAAAACTGTGTGGTATGCTTTGTGAACTATATGGAAGGTTTTATCTATAAATGCTTATAAATGATAAATTATTGATAAATGTGGAGATGGTGCTTTTATACTAAATGTTTTATGAATATGTTTGATGGGCTATAATCAAACTGATTTACGAAAGGATATACATAGTTAATATTCAAGAATGCCTTGTCTTTTAAATGATTTTATGAATAAGGAGAATGGTTTATTTTACAGGTGGATTATTTCTAACTCCTTGGACAGTACATAATTTTGGGAAATCTAGTTTATTTAACTGTTTTGAGCTAAGGCTCTAGAAATATTTGTATTTAAATAGAAACACTTGCTTATGGGTTTCTAGTTCATTATATATTGGATACCATGCGTGCTAGTGGTGTAGGTGTAAGTTCACTACCTAACATCCCTACGATGGATCCTAGTTCTTGATATGAGATATTACCACGCGAAGATATTGGCAGTAACATGACTGACTCCAGTATATGTCCAGTTCATGGTCACATCTCGGTAGACATGGCATGATGATTGGTTATTTATTTCTAAAGACATGCATGTATATTTATATATGTGGACTGAAATATATCATTTGGGGTTTAGGTCCATGGCCCTTTTATTAAATATTGGGTACGGATGTGGCTTCGGTTTCCGACCTGGGTTTGTAGTAGCCTGGTTGAGCTAAAGGTTTGTTAGCCTGAATCAGCAGCCCTATAACATTTTTCAGTCCAAGATTGGATATGCTATGGACATACCGAAGTGACGCATATGCCAATCAGGCCAAATTCCATAAAGACTGGGCATACTGTTGATCTTACGAGATGATGTATAGCACCATGTTTAGAATTGTTATTTATATTGTTTTATAATTTTTTGGCCCAAAACATACTCTAGAAGGGGGGTGAATAGAGTATAGCAAACTTTATAAAATAATTACTAATTAAAATTTGGTCCAATTAAATTTAGCGGAAAATAAACAAGTTAATAAATTTAATTGGAGAAGAAAAAAATATAAGATTGAATCACAAGTCAACAATTCATGTAGCAAGTAAATAAATTTAAATGCAAAAGATAGAGATAAAGAGATTCAAACACAAGGATTTTAACGTGGTTCGATTTCCATCTACATCCACGCCTGAAGAGCTCCGTCTTGAGGATTCCACAATCCACTATGGATCACTCCTTCAACGTGGAGAAACCTATACAATAGTCTTCTTTCAAAGGTGGAAGACACTCACCCACAAGAGTTTCACAAAACCCTTAAATCTCACAAAGATTATAAGATGAATAAATAGTGTACAAAGAATAACTCCTTCAAAAGTATATGTGTACAAATATGAGCTCTCACTAATATCTCTCAAGAGTATGAACTAGTATTGGCTTAAGAGAGAATGATTCTTTTTTAATTGAATCACACAAATAAGATGAACAAAACTTGATTTGAGTAAGAGAGTGATTCAATATGATTAAGTGTGATTAACTACTCATCCAAGACTCAATCAATTCGTATTTATAAGCTCTCTAACAAATATGGTTGTTGGAGACAAGAATATAGCCATTTGGTTTACAAAAACTAGCCATTATTTGTTGCAGAGCATACTTAGTCGACTAGGACTAAAGGGTTAGTCAACTAAAGTATTTAAAATACACTATCAAAGTGAGTTCGGAGTCGATTAGTCGACTAGGTCAAGAAGGGTTAGTCAACTAGAGGATCTGGGCATGATTAGTCGACTAGTAACCAAAGGTTAGTCGACTAGCTTAGGTGTTCATGAAAACATGCTTACTGCCATGAGGTTAGTCCACTGTTCATAGATGGTTAGTCGACTAGGCTAGGCCATAAGACAATTTTTATGAACTTTAAGCTACAATTTGAGTTCAAACTAGCCCATTAAGTTTTAAAACAATTTTGACCAATCAAAAAGATTTTTCCAAGAAAAAATAAGGTCTAAGAAGTCAAGGTCTTTTAAGCCAATGTAGTTCAATCCTATTTGAGAGATTTACAAATATAAATCCCAATCATTCACAAAAGATGAAAACAATTACTTCAAAAAGGCTTCAAATCTTGTGCTAGGCTTGAAAGGCTTGAGCAAGACTTCATCTTTGAGTAGCTCTCTTCATGGTCCTTAGTGAACATAAGACTCATTCATATTCACATAAGGCATACTTAGGAGTGCATGAGCTTCAAGGGTGCTTCAAGCAAGGTTGAAAGATCTTCATTGAAGGCTTAAGTCCTGTTTCTTATAAGCATGAATATAATATGAATGATATATAATAAACATGGGATAAAAAATTGTTCATTAAAGATAGCCAATAAAACTAACCAATAAAGTTTGACATATATCATAATATTCAACAAAGTATTTATGTGCATAAACAAGATGTAATGTTTGTTATCATCAAAAATGAATAAGCAACTATGGATTGAAGCCATCGGGCTAACAATCTCCCCATTTTTGTTGATGACAAACATTGAATAAATTTTGCAAATGAAAGTGAATATACTAGCTAGGGATTTGTAGCTCCCCCTAACAATATGCATATGTAAGGATACTAAAACCAGTTAACCATTTGCATATGTTGGGTAACTGTTAGCCATAGGGCTTCAATCCATTATTGGTAAATGTGTTATCCTACCTTGTTGTATAATTTTGATGATAACAAACATTGAAGTATGATTATGCATACAAATACTTTGTTGATTATATTGCATATATGTCAAACCTTTTTAATTAATCTTTGGGTATTTATTGAACTTTGGATTCATATAAATATTCTCTTATATCATTCATTGTTGTAAGAATCAAGTTTTAAGCCATTCTATGAAGAATCAACTTTGCTTGAAGCAACCATAAAGCTCATACTCTCCTAGTGTGCCTTATGTGAATATGGATAGTCATATATTCACTAAGGACCTTGCAGATTGCTACTCATTATGAAGACTTGCTCAAGCAAAAGATAAAGCCAATTCACAAGCCTATCAAGCCTAGCACAAAATTCGAAGAGCCTTCTTGAAGACCTTGTTTCATTTTCTGTAAGCCTTTTAGGAAAACTTGTGTAAATCTCTCATAGGATTAAAACCATATTGGCTTAAATTGACCTTGACCTCTTAGACCTTGTTTTATCTTGGGAAAATCATTTTGATTGGTCAAAATCGTTTTAAAATCTTAGTGGGCAATTTTTATATCAAAGTATAGCTTAAAGTTCATGAAAATTGACTTATGGCCTACCTTAGTCGACTAACCCTCCATGACTAGTCGACTAACTGCAAGGCAGTAAGCATGTTTCATGAACACCTAAGCTAGTCGACTAAACCTTGGTCACTAGTTGATTGAACCTCAATCATACCTTCAACTATGGTATTATTGCGTTCTCTTATATAAATAATATTATAATAAAAGTCATTTTTCGTAAAGATCTGTACGATTGGGCTAAAATTCTCTGTTTCAAGAATTATGTGCAGATTGTTCGAATTAAAGTCGTCATCTATGAAGCCGTGATGATCGTCGGGCATTAAATGAGCATTCGGAAAAAATCAAGCTAGAGTCATTGAAGTGCGAAGAAGTCTGCAAAAGAATCTCAGCAAGAAAAGTCAAATTGCATCCTGTCTATCGATAGCCAGGATGCGCTATCGATAGCGCCTCTATCGATAGCGCATCTTCGCTATCGATAGTCATGAGGCGGCTGCGGGCTTCTTTGATATTTTAGATATTTTCGAGGGCATTTGTGTCTTTTTCATTTTCCTTCTATAAATAGAAGTGTATATGCGACTTAAAAGGGGGTTCATGACTTTTGCTCTGAATCATTACTCTGCTATTTTAATTAGACTTCAAGTTACAGTTTAATTTCGCATTTTATTCGGCAGTTTACTTTTTCAACAATTTCCAATTTCTGCAATTTTTCTTTCAATGCCTGGCTCAATTCTCACTTGAGGATTGTTCTTTAAATATACAGTCTTTACTTTCAGTACTTTACTTTTCTGCAATTTTCCCTTTTTATGCATGGCTCAATTCTCACTTGAGAATTGTTCTTTACTTTTTCTGTCATTTTCTTTATTTATTTCAGCCCTTTTCTTTATTTATTTCAGTCACTTTTTCCTTATTTCTTCAGTCATTTAATTACTGCTTTTAATTTACTTTTCCATCCCGTGAACCCTTAGAGCTTGTCATGGATAAAGGATATTCTCCTCCATTGATGTGTAGCTAATACTCCAAGCTTGGGTGAGGATGAAGTTGGATTCGTTATACAATCCTATTTTATAAACATCCCTCTATTTGTATTATGTGATTGCATAGTTGTGAAGGTTTTACCGCACACTATCGCTAAATATAATATCATATAATTGTACATCTGTGATTGCAATTATATAATTATGCAATGGTTCTTATTGGTATGAATACAAACCAGCATGCTTTATTCCTCATTTAAGGTGGATAGCGATATTCCATTCTTTTCAAGGATAAACCTGCCGGTCCTGTATTCATAATCTTTTTGGGACTTCCTTCTTGTAGTTGGAAGAACCACCATACATAATTACTATATTGAGGATTTTATAACATAAATTGTATAATTGATATTCAATGGGCTTCTCACCCAAGTTCCGCTCATTCCACCAATTAACTGCTTTTTTAACTAAGCTTTACTAAATTACTGCATTTTCGCTTCGTCCCAATCGGAGCATTTTCCATCAACCAATTAAATTGACAATATTCTTTTCACTTGAATTAATTCTAAAAAGTCTTTTATTATAAACTTGCATTTCCCAGTGGTTCGACACCCGTGCTCACTAGTCACAATCGAATTGAGATTATCAGTCACGCGGTTTAATAAATTAATTAATCTTGATCACTGACAAGGAATAATCTCCCTTGTCTCTGAAGTGATCACTAGTCGACTAATCATTTCCTAGTCGACTAACCCTTAGTCTCTAGTCGACTAATCGTGCCCAGATTTCAAACCATATGTTTTTACTTCTCTAGTCGACTAATCTCTTTGACCCAGTCGACTAATCGACTCCGAACTCATTTCATAAATGTATTTAAAATGCTCTAGTCGACTAATCATTTAGTCCTAGCACTACTACAAAAAGATGCAAAGAAAACAGTAAATAGAAAACTGTTTTGGAAACAGTTTTAGAAAGAGATCAAAGAAAACGGTTTTCAAAACCGTTTTAATTTAGTAATATTTAACAACGGTTATTTTGTGACCGTCTTTGATGGGCATATTATTAAGACGGTTTTGGAAACCGTTTTAGAAAGAAACCAAAGAAAACGGTCTTTATGTTTTCTCACATAAACTATAAAATATTATTTTATATAAAATGTGAATGCTATTCTCATAGTTCGAACAATGAACGATGTGTTAAAATAATTAATTATGCTATTACATTTTTGGTTGGTGTTAAGTATTTAAAAGAAAATTAAAGTTAAAGTATCTTAGTTTTTTTATACTTATATATATATATAATACATTTATAAAATTTAATGTCCAATCGTTAATCAAATGATTCAATTGGTGACCCACACCCTTTGCCGCGCTAGTCGGGTCTGATAATTATGGCCTTACGCATCATATATTGTTACTATAAACTAAGAGCATAGTTATCAAAATCGGACCGGACATCGATCCGGACAAGAGGCAGGGTGATCGGGTCACTGGTTCAACCACCGGATCAATGGTTGGACCGCTTAATTATAAAATATATATTATTTTAAATATATTTGAGATTTTAACAAGTATATGAATGTAATAAGGTTATATTTTATATACTGCATTGTAATAACAACAAGTAAAGCATAGCCTAGTGGTAAAGGCTCCTAACCTCTTTAAAGAAAGAGGTTAGGAGTTCAAACCTCAAGGAATGCAACTTTCATTAAAAAAAATTGAATTATTAATTGACCGGTTCAACCAGTCAGAACAGCCGGTTCACATCGGTTCAAGGCGGTTCACTTCCTTATCCGGTCTCATAATCAACCCAGACCGGTTAGGAGTCCGGTTCACAGTCCGATCGGCTGGGTCGGTCCATTTCTAACCATTTTTGTATGTGGCATATTTGAAAGCAGTTTTAAACCGTGTTCGTATGCATAGAAATGAAAACGGTCCAAAACCGTGTTCAAAGGGGTACTACCTTATGAAAACACACACCTTAAGGACGGTTCCAGAACCGTGTTCAAAAGATTTTGAAAACGGTTTAAAACCGTTTTCGTAGGGATTTTTTGTAGTAGTGTAGTCGACTAAGGATTGCTCTGCAACAAATAACGGCTAGTTTTTGCAAACCAAACGGCTATATTCTTCTATCTAACAGCCATATGTGTTTTGAGAGCATATAAATACCACTTGAATGAGTCTTGGATGAGATAGTCAATCACTCTAAACATATTGAATCATTCACATACTCTTATTCATCATATTTGTGTGATTCAATCTAAAAGAATCAATCTCTCTTAAGCCAATATTAGTTCTTGTTCTTGAGAGATATTTGCGAGTGCTCATATTTGTATTCATCTACTCTTGAAGGAGTTATTCATTGTACTCAAAATTTTATCTTGTAATCTTATGAGTTGTAAGGGTTGAGTGTAACCCTTGAAGGTGAGAATCTACCACATTGAAAGTAGATTGTGGGTGAGTGTCTTCCACCTTTGAAAGAAGACAAAGTGTAAAGATTTCTCCACCTTTAAGGAGTAATCCATAGTGGATTGTGGAATCCTCAAGACGGAGCTCTTGAGGCGGCGTGGATGTAGACGGAGATCGAACCACGTTAAAATCTTTGTGTTTGAATCTCTCTAACTCTATCTCTTACATTTAAATTTATTAACTTGCTTATTTTCCGCTAAATTTAATTGAACCAAAATTTTAATTTGGAAACAAATTTATAAAGTTTGCTATACTCTATTCACCCCTCCTCTAGAGTATATTTTCTGGGCAACAGTAATAAATCCATAAGTGAGTCATATTCATTTCATTGTGCATAGTTTACTAATATTATGCATATATCTCCTCCTTTGGCATTAACAAAAAGGTGCCAAAAAGGTTTATAGAGAAAATAGGCATATATCTCCCCCTTATAAAAAGCAAGGTTTGGAAAACAACACATCCTTTGTTTTAAGACAAAACAAGCAAATTGAGAATGTAAACAAGAATTAGAGCATAAGCTCCCCCTCAAATTAGTACAAATAGCCAAGATTTAGAAACTATTCAAGAGGATGGTAAAAATTATGCCAATGAGGGTTTTAAAAGAAAGATTTAAAACCACTAGTTTAAAATAGTTCTCACATTTAAAACAAGTTGAATAATAAGCTTAGCATATCAAATTTCCAACAAGATATCAATAGATGAATATTATGAAATTTGATGAGTAAGATTCAATAATGAGGATAGGAAAACAATATACAAGAAGTTTGTAAGATACCAAACACAAATCACTACATAAGATTATCCCAAAATATGATACTTGAATAGCATTTAACAAAGTTTTAATACAAACAAGTCAAGAGGGTAGAAAAAGGATTACTAAATTTTAGCAATCATTCCCACAACATTTTACAACCCTAAAACATTTTTATAAGATAAACTGATTTAGCTATGCCATCCAAATATCAAAAATAGAAACAAGATATCCAATAAGCATATTAATCCAACAAGATTTTTAACAAAACAAGTTTCCAAGGAGGTTTAACTCATTTCAACAAGTTTGGCAAAGTAGGATATCATCTTCTTAAAATTAACCAAGCTAGACAAGTTATAGTATTTCATCCAAACCATTTGACAAAAGATAAGCTAAGGAGTTTATAACTTGTCATAACAAGAATTTTAGGGATGATCATAATGTCATCTATCCAAAATATCAAAGTAGGATACCAAAGTTCTCAACCATTTGTTAATAGAAATAAAGTTAATTAAAGTACTTAATTAAGTAACAAGGTATCCATCAACGATGTAGTGGAAGATGTAAAATAAATAAATAAAGCACAAGTCATAAGATGAAATAAGAGACATATAATAACCATTCTCCAAAATTAAAACCAAGTATCATAGATAAGAGTTTAAACTAAATACTTAGCAAAAGTTAACCATTAAAATAAAAAGATTAGGAGTTTAACAAGATAATATCCAAAAGATTGAAGCTTAACCAACAGATAACCAAATTGCCATTGTTTAAAACAAGTAACCGAAAGGAGACAAAAACAACTAAACATAGTTGTTTGGATCAAAAGCTGGATCAAGATTAGGGTCAAGATGAGGATCAAGAGATGGGTCCACTGATGCATCATCAACTGGTTCTTCCTCCATATATTCCTCCATGTTGAGCCTCTCTTATTTTGACGAAATTCTTTGACTACTCGCCTTTCAAGAGAGTCAAAGCGCTAATGAATTCCCATAGAGAATGCATCAAACCGATTCAATAGACGCTCATAGGGGTCTTTAGGCTCTTCTTCTTGTTCTTGAGAAGCAGCAGTTTTTCTTCTTCTTTGTTCACCTTAGCAGTGTTCTCAATCCACATCTTCTCATCTGGAAGCCACTTGTAACCCATTTTGACCAAAGTGGTTTCACAAAATGTATCCGAGTCCTTGGAAGGGTCATTGGTCACAATATCCGATTCCGACACTTCATCCACACCAAACATAAAGAAAATCTAGGATAAAAGCATTCCATATGGCAAAGCAATGGTATGGATGGTTGCATTTGTATGAATTTGATCAATAATTAGATGAGCAAGATTAATGGGTTCAGAATTTAACACAGCTTGTAGACATCCATTTTTGACCATGAGAAAGGTCATGAGTGGTTGCCTAGGTTTTGAGGAGAAATAGGGTGTTAAGACCCTAAGTTGTCAATTTTACCCTTGTGGGTAGATAGTTAGAGGTCATTATCGCATGTAAGTTTTTAGGTCAGATTGAGTCGGTTCTTTTTGTATTAGGATTTTAGAGAGTCCATAGATGTCCCTGTCAAGTTTCATTGCATTCCGAGTCAGGCTCGATAGGTAATTAGGTCTATTGTGACCTAAAGGGCAGAATTGTCATTTTAATCATAAAAGTTCCTAAAAGCTTTCGAATTGGTTTCAGATTATCCCGAGGCTTTGGCATAAGTAATTAGGGTGTGTTTGATAACTAAGTTGGTCAGTGGCAAGGTCTGTTAAGCCTTCTGCCTCATGATTGGCTCTTAAGGCCCAAAGGACCCTTTCAAGTTCAGAATTAGGGTTTCAACCGGGAACGACCGGGGTTCGATCTTTTTGTCAAACGGAAGCGTTCACAAGCTTCAAAATACTTTCTTAAAATGCTTTAAAACTTGTTTTGAGAAGAATAAATGATTTTGAAAGCGATTGGTTAGCAGATTTCAAAACCCTAATTTGGGCTCAGCAGGCCCTAAATAGCTAATCGGTTGAATTTTCTCTAAAAACTTGACTTTGGTCAATGTATTTTCACTTCAAACACTTCTCAAAACATGGAAAATCGAATCACGATCGTTTTTGTGCTTGAATCGTCGAATTTGGACTTAAAACGGGCTCAAAAAGCCGAAACGGGGTCGAAACAGGCCCACATAGGGCAAAATTAGGATCAAGGCTCGATGACCATCCACCAAGGGACGGCCAACCGTCCTAGAGGGATGGCCAACCGTTCCAAGATGGATGGTCACCCAAGCCCAATAGCTGCTATTTTTCAGTCTTTCTCCTGCCCGGGACTCTTCCAAGCCTTGCCATGTGTCTAGCTCGGCCTTGAGGACTTTGGGATGAGTTTGAAAACCTTGGAAGGCTGGATTAGAGCCCTTGGATCATTCCTAAGAGATTTAAACTTAGTCATGGATCAATTCCAAGCTTCCCTATAAATAGAGAGCTCTGAAATCAGTTTGAGAACACACAGAGAGTTATAAAAAAAACTCATAAGGCATTTAAAGAGCCAAATTGGTATAGTAAAGCCTCAAGGCATTACACCAACCCCCTAAGCAACTTTAGTTGCATCTTTGAAGTCCTTGGAATCCTTAGAGTTTGAAGAAAGAGCTAGGAGCAAAGGAGAAGGGAGCAAAAGAAGTTAGTATAATTGTGAAGTTTGTTTTAAGTATTTCTTCTTCTTCTTCTTCTTCTTCTTCTTCTTCTTCTTCATTCTTCTTCTATGCCATGCTAGGGATGGGTACCTAAGTTGGGTATTCAAAGGTTAGGATTAGTTGCATATAGGTTAGCATATAGATTTTCTGCATTTATGATTTTTTTAGTTTGAGTATGTTAAATTAATATAAGTCAATAGGAACATGTTTAGATTTGTTTACATCATTGGTATTTATGTTTAATGTTTGAAATATCATATGAAATGTGTTCGAGGGAACTAGCTAAGGTAAGTCCCTTCCCTTATGTTTAAAATTGGTATTTTCAAACATGATGCATGATTATTTTAGTATATCATATTAGGTTGCATATTAGGACACTTACACTTCTTTTATTTATTATATTTTGGGTTTTAAATCCACTTTTTGGTTGCATATAAATCTGTCCAAGGTTTAAAGTAACCTTAAATGGATTAAAAAACCATTTTTAGGATCCAAACTAACAGAGAAATATGTCTAGGTTCACATAGTTAAATTAGTATGCATTTAGGGCATTTTTCATGCATTGTAGGGTTAATATTATGTTTGTTTATTTAGCATGCATTAGTATGATATGACATTAGATTAACTTAGGATTAGATAGAGACCCTAGGTTTAGGAAGGTCACTTGACTTTCCCTAGGACTTTCCTTTGTTGTAAGAGTTGCATTCAAATTCAAGTAATTGATTAAGTCTTAGAGTCTATCTTTGAGAGAGATTTTTAAAAAATGATTTTTGTTAAAAATGATTGATTTATTAAATAGTTATTTCATGAAATAGGAATCTTTTAAAAGAGTTTATATTGAAAACAATTTCTTTGAAAAAGAAATGATTTTTGGAATGAAATTCCATGGATAATGATTTTGAAAAAAGGAAGTTTAAATTGAGGTTTACTTCTAGAAGATAAGTTCTATCTTTTAAAAATTCTAAATGCATTGGAAATCTTTTAATTATCAAATAATTTTGAATGGATAAAAAACTCTCGAAGATCTTAGATAAAGTCTAACACTTTTAAATGATGTAGTTCATTACAATAGGAGAGTCCTAGGGTGATCGAACTATGTGGACTTTGATTCTTGTCAGGCAACTAACAAGGTACGTAGGCCGCCAATAGGGTCCAAATCCAATCTTAGGTTGACTGTGAGTCTCCTAAGGTCTTTAGGATTGTGATTATTTTTTATTATTATCTAGTATTATATATGTAATATTATCCATATTTTTTGGTTGATTAGATATGATAGGTTGTTTTTATAAGATTTCGATAAAGCCCAAAAATAATTAAGAGACCTTTAATTAGGGTGAGATGGGTGCCTACAAGATGAGTCTTAGAACCTTCCCATCTCATAACCTAGCCCCCGAATCCAAACTTTGATTCGAAGACCATGCTTTTCCAAAAATGGGGTCATTGTTTTATTTTAAATAAAACTCTTTTTTGTGGTTTCCTTATTCCCTAAAAATAAGGTGGCGACTCCTTGTTTTATCAAAATTCATTCCTTTTTCAAAAACCCAATCTAAGTAGACTCCCACAATAGATAAGGATAATTAGGATTGGATGACCTAGAGTGGATAATAGAGAAGGATAAATAAGTAGATAAAAGAGAATGATAAATCGAGAAGGATAATTATCTACTAATCCACGATGATAAGTGAATCCAATCCCAAATAAAAAATAGAGCTTTCAAATGGGTGAGGGGAGGCTCGAATGTGGCGGGTTCACACAGCCCATATAAGAAACACATGACATTCAGATACATATGTATAACTACCAGATTTAGACATTATGTTATGGGCAATAATGGAATGAATAATTATGCAATCTATAGTGAGTTGGGAAGAGATCTTAGTGAAATGCTGAAGCTCCATGTCTAGGTTGCCACAAATAAGTCTTAGAGCATCTAAGAAGGGAAAATTGCCACTTTTGATGGGGTGAAATTCAGGGGTAAACCATTTTATTTCACCAATTGGAAAATTTAAAATATTGGCAAGATTTTCTTTATCAAAAACAATTTGAACCCCTTTGACATAGGAATTAATGGAACCTTTCCCAGCACTCAAGTTTGCATAAAATTGTCTAACTAAAGATCGACAAGTAGGCCTTGCAAACTCAATCAAATTCAACCATCCTATATCTCTAAACTTTGCATAAATAAAAGGAAAATATTCTTTAAGAAATTTTTTAGGAACGCTTTTACCCGTAATGACTTTTCGGGTAGCAATGTGTTTGATGTATACTTTATCGCATTCCTTAGTGAAGAAGAGTTCTGAATAGGGTTGGAATGAAGGAGCTTGGCTTGGAGCATCTTCCGTAACCTTTCCCTTTCCCTTTGAGCTTCTGGGAGCCTTAGACGAGCCTTCACCATGAGCACGGTGCAATAGAGCTGATTTTCTAGGACCCATTGAAGTTTTAAAGAGCAATGTAAGAATGAAATATAATGGATTTCTGTTTAAATCAACTTGAGAGGGTTTTGAATGGTTAGGGATAGGGTTTAGAAGAGGATTTTGAGAGAAATAATGAGAGAAAACTGAAAGAGGGCTCGAAGAAAATGAACGATTTTCGATATTAAAAACAGAGATGCATTGCAGTAGTCGACTAAACCAGTGATTAGTCGACTAGGAGGCTTCTTAGTCGACTAGTCACCCATGTTTAGTCGACTAAGTGCAATACAGTAGCTTTGAAAAATTTTCCAGAAACCTTAGTCGACTATAAGGGGTCAGTTAGTCGACTATATATATATATATATATATATATATATATATATATATATATATAT
>JAESVK010001396.1:522932-541595 GCA_017140935.1 Hamamelis virginiana | reverse complement strand
TATATATATATATATATATATATATATATATATATATATATATATATATATTTCAAAGGCAAAATCGTTTTATCTTCCAAAATTAACTTAGCCTTATTAGGCTACAAAACATAGGATTTTTGAAAAGATATTTCAATCCCTCAAGTTATTTGATTTTAAGATAAATGCAAATGGAAATGCCAAGATTAAAGATAACAAGAAAGTGCATTTATTAATAGCTACAAAATCACATTAAGACAAATATTAGTCATTAAAATGTTAGTAATAATCAAAGAAGAATAAATGATAAATAATAATATTATAATTAATAACTTACACAAAATTTACTAATTGCCAACCAAAATTGGTCTTCTTACCACCATGCATCAATGAATTCAACCATTGTCATAATGATGATTTCCATTGTCATGAGAGGCTGATGTACATGGATTATCCTCCCCTTCATAAGTAAAATTATTTAGATTAAGTGCATTAATGTTTATGAGTATAGGGCAATACCTTATTTTGTGTCCTCTTCCAAGACAAAACTTGCATGATTGAGAATTTGACATACTAGATTCACTTATTGAATGAGTGATGGATATAGGAGTAAGTAGAATACTCTCTTCATCATCACCATCATCATTGTTTTCCTCATTCTCTATGTTAACTTCATCATAATCATTGACTAAGATATTTTGAGCATGGCTAAGCACTGGAAGATTTATCTCCTCTTCAACATCATTCATTCTCAAATAGATTTCATGTTGTAAGAGAGAATCTGTGAGCTCCTCCATGCTAAGAGATGAGATGTCCTTTGTTACTTGAATGTAGGTGACCTTTGGTTCTCATTCCCTTGACAAAGACATAAGAAATTTATCTACAAGAGTTTCATTAGAATAGGTTCTTCCAAAATTTTCCAAATAACTAATGAGACATTTAAAACGAATATTCATTTGAAAAATTGATTCATTATGATTCATATAAAATGTTTCATATTCATGAACAAGCAATCGAATTTTGGATCTTTTCTCTTGTAGATTTTCATCATGAATAATTTCAAGTTCATCCCAAATTCGTTTTGCTGTTTCACAATTTGAAACAAGCATAAGTTCATCCTCACAAAGAGATTGATGTAAAAATTGTTTGGCCATACACTCAAGATGATAAATATTGTGTTCATTTTCAGTCCACTCATTTATAGGACTTGAAGGAAGATTTAAATGACTACAAACAATAAGCCACATTTTAAAATTTTGAGATTGAAGAAAAACACTCATTCTATTTTT
Organism: Hamamelis virginiana; assembly: GCA_017140935.1. Lineage (NCBI taxonomy): Eukaryota > Viridiplantae > Streptophyta > Magnoliopsida > Saxifragales > Hamamelidaceae > Hamamelis > Hamamelis virginiana. The sequence continues at coordinate 540,327 of JAESVK010001396.1, read as the reverse complement.
CCAAAACATATAATTTTTACCATCAAAGTATGGAGGTTGGTCAATAGCATAACCTTCACCAAAGTTTGCTCCAATAAAGTTTGCCATGATTTGTTACTCAAGAGTATAAATAAATAAAGAGAGCACCTGCTCTGATAACAATTTTTGGCCCAAAATATACTCTAGAAGGGGGGTGAATAGGGTATAGCAAACTTTATAAAATAATGACCAATTAAAATTTGATCCAATTAAATTTAGCGGAAAATAAACAAATTAATAAATTTAATTGGAGAAGAAGAGAATATAAGATTGAATCACAAATCAACAATTCATATAGCAAGTAAATAAATTTAAATATAAGAGATAGAGATAAAGAGATTCAAACACAAGGATTTTAACGTGGTTCGATCTCCGTTTACATCCACGCCTCAAGAGCTCCGTCTTGAGGATTACACAATCCACTATGGATCACTCCTTCAAGGTGGAGAAACCTTTACAATAGTCTTCTTTCAAAGGTGGAAGAAACTCACCCATAAGTGTTTCACAAAACCCTTAAATCTCACAAAGATTATAAGATGAATAATAGTGTACAAAGAATAACTCCTTCAAGAGTAGATGTGTATAGTGTACAAAGAATAACTCCTTCAAGAGTAGATGTGTACAAATATGAGTTCTCACTAATATCTCTCAAGAGTATGAACTAGTATTGGCTTAAGAGAGAATCATTCTTTTTGAATTGAATCACACAAATAAGATAAACAAAACTTGATTTGAGTAAGAGAGTGATTCAATATGATTAAGTGTGATTAACTACTCATCCAAGACTCAATCAATTGGTATTTATAAGCTCTCTAAGAAATATGGCTGTTAGAGACAAGAATATGTCCGTTTGGTTTACAAAACCTAGCCGTTATTTGTTTCAGAGCATACTTAGTCGACTAGGACTAAAGGGTTAGTAGATTAGAGTATTTAAAATACACTATGAAAGTGAGTTCGGAGTCGATTAGTTGACTAGGTCAATAATGGTTAGTCGACTAGAGGATCTAGAACGATTAGTCGACTAGTAACCAAAGGTTAGTCGACTAGCTTAGGTGTTCATGAAAACATGCTTACTGCCATGAGGTTAGTCGACTGTTCATAGATGGTTAGTCGACTAGGCTAGGCCATAAGACAATTTTTATGAACTTTAAGCTACAATTTGAGTTCAAACTAGCCCATTAAGTTTTAAAACAATTTTGACCAATCAAAAAGATTTTTCCAAGAAAAAATAAGGTCTAAGAAGTCAAGGTTTTTTAAGCCAATGTAGTTCAATCCTATTTGAGAGATTTACAAATATAAATCCCAATCATTCACAAAAGATAAAAACAATGACTTCAAAAAGGCTTCAAATCTCGTGCTAGGCTTGAAAAGCTTAAGCAAGACTTCATCTTCGAGTAGCTCTCTTCATGGTCCTTAGTGAACATAAGACTCATTCATATTCATATAAGGCATACTTAGGAGTGCATGAGCTTCAAGGGTGCTTCAAGCAAGGTTGAAAGATCTTCATTGAAGGCTTAAGTCCAGTTTCTTATAAGCATGAATATAATATGAATGATATACAATAAACATGGGATAAACAACTGTTCATTAAAGATAGCCAATAAAACTAACCAATAAAGTTTGACATATATCATAATATTCAACAAAGTATTTATATGCATAAACAAAATGTAATGTTTGTTATCATCAAAATCAATAAGCAAATATGGATTGAAGCCATCGAGCTAACATAATTGTTATTGAGATTATGGAAAATAGAGTTATTTTACATATTCCAAGTATCCATGTATTATTGTTAATTGGTAAAGATTATATTATTCCTACTGAGCAAGTTGAAGCTTATTCCTGCTTTTTATGCAGCAGATTTGCAGGTAGACCTGGGAGGTTGCATTGGTAGCTTTGGCACAGCCTCGTAATAGGAGATTGTTAACCAAGCCTTTGGCATTTATTGCATTTGTTGCATATATATAATAATTATATATTAAATGCATATGCATATGCGTATGATTATTGGTTTTAAGGATTTGAGATAGATTGTTGCACTGCCTGTCTTGCCAGGGATGTTGGCATTATTATGATTTGACTTATTGATTTATAATGAACGTATGGGACATAACGTATGCACATGTCATTTCATATTGTTATATATATATATTATTTGTCTCTCATGAGGAAATATGGATGAGCAGGACATGTTGTACCTTCAACTTGACACGTGTAGACTTATCCGGAAGGGTCGGAATGGATGTCAGGTTGGGGTGTTACAAATGCATTGAGCATAGCATTAGGGAGGCTCATGGAGTCACAAAGAGTTGAAAATCACCATTTGCATTGAGGTGGGAATAAATAACCTTGTACTATTGATAATGATGCATATTTCCAAATACTTTATAAATGGCATGATTTATATGTTCTATTGAACCTTACTGTTTATCGTGTTGAGAAATGGGTACTTGGAATAAACTATTTTATGAACTGTTAAACTATGTGGTATACTTATGAAACGAAAACCAAGGCATGTTGCTGAAAAGTTTAAAAACTTATCCCCTTGCTTAATAAACTATTTTGATACTGAACATAACGTAGTTACAAATATGGGAATGAGCTCTCTATTTTATTTATTCAATGAAAGTATGATAAAGGCATATCATGACATTGTTTAACTAAATACAATTAAGATGTTTGGTTTTATACTCATATACCTGATTTTTCTGAACTATTTTATAAATGAGAAATATCATGAGATATTTTAACTAGTTATTCCCTTGAATTTTTTACTAAACCGAATATTGGAAATATAAATGATTTGTTTTGGAAGGTAACTTGGCTTGTGGACTGTTTTCTATGGGTTATGATGGCATATGAAATGATGACGGGAAAGATATTTTCCATACGCAATGATTTATACTTGTTTTGAAATATACGTTTTATATGACGATTGAGCAGAAGCCCTGGATCACTGGATATTGGGATTACTATGCGTTACAGAGGTTAAGGTAAGCTTGATCCCTAATCTCTTTATGATGGACCTTGGTTATGTATTACCATGTGATGATGCAATACCATGATTTGATTACGCTTATGTTATGATTAAATTGGATATGATTGAGTAGAGTATGAGAATACTCCTCTATCAGTTATTTATATTGTGGATATGATTGAGATAGAGTTAGAGAATACTCCTCTATCGGTTATTATTGTGATGAATGGGAAAGAGTTAGAGAATACTCCTCTTTCATGAATATGGAATATATGGAATGGCACTAATACTGAGAATACTCTCATGCCGATGTGATGGAAATATGTATTGAATGAATCATGAGCACATATGCTATTTATGTTGTGAAATATCAGTATATCTCCTGTGGATACTTGTGCGTGTCTTGAACCACATTTATGTTTACAAACTTGATTATAAATGATTTATACTTCTCTATTATTTACATAGTTCACGTATCCTTGTATTATTGTTAAATGGGTAAAAATTACTACATTCCTACTTAGCGATTCGAGGCTCATCCCTGCTTTTTATGTAGCAGATGACAAGTTAGCACGGATTTGAATGTGTGGCTTAGCTCTGCCCCGTCAGCTTGGGACTTTGCACTCTGCATTAGATTAATATATATATATATATATAGTGAGAGATATATGTATTTCGGCATTCTGATTATTTGTATTAGTTATTGACTGTGTCACAGCCTAGTTGCCAGGGATGTTAGCATTATTATTTTGTTTTCTATCTATATAATTATGTATAACGATTTGGGACATATTGTGTGGACATGACATTTCATTTTGTTATATATACTTCTTTGTATCTCGTATGGAAATATGACTGAGCAGGTCAGGTTGTACCTCCATCTTGACATGTGTCGATCTATCCGGAAGGATCGGTACGAATGTTAGGTTGGGGCGTTACAAAAGGTAATATTAGATAAATAAAATAAATTAAAATAAATCATATTACTTCCCGCACCCACCTTCTTCTTCCCACATTCATATCTTTTCTATAAACTCTAATCTCACAAACCTTTACACTCTTGTATAACTTTCTGAAAATTCTTACAAAAATAGGTGTTTATTGATCAATGGATAATGAAGTTGTCATGTGGGATGATTCCAACAGTAAAAATGTACATTTTTTTAAAGTATGATTCACTTTTCTTAAGTTATTTTAATTTAAAGTTCGTGCTTTTGTTCAGTTCTGCGATATTGAATATCAATCAATGTTCAGATATGGGTAATTGAACATATCACTATGTTCAGTCACTCCAACCGAACATATGAAAATGTTGAAGGTTGAACATTACAAAATGTTCAATAGCCACAAATAGAATATCATCCCGTGTTCAACAGTCGTAAACCGAACATATTAGAATAATAATCTAAAATAGTAATTATTAATTTTACCGTCGTTTATGACTTGAACATTTTTGTTGCTGTGGTTGTGAAAGCCAGTGGAGCTAGTCCAAATGATAAAGGATTGTAATTAAGTAGATTGGGTAGAATTAGACGAGATCACGGATTGGATTCCAGTAAATTATAATAAAAATACGGGTTAAAATTATTTGATATTTTATTTATTAAATCTTAAGCATAGTTCTATTTTTCTAAGAATTTATATAATGCATCGAAATTTTTGGTAGATATTCATAATTTTTTGCTTATTATGATTTATTTAAGGCTTAAAAATTTAACGGATTTTTAGAGACAAAAAATGACTGAAAACAGATTACATGTAGAGAGAAATCTTAAAGAGAAGTTTGAACCGAAAAATGAGTAAAAATTTCTAACGGAGCGGAACTTTTGTCCTTAATTGAAAATTATTTTTTCAATTAAAAAAAAAATAAATAAATAGTGAACATGATTGCATTTTTGGCGAACATAAATGGCACTAAACTGTGTTCAATCCTAAAAACAAATGGGTGCAAAAAAAGATTCGTGGGTAAGTAGTCTTGCCTCGTCCCATACAACCATAGCCATTTACTGTCCATACCACGACCATCACAACATCATGTTACCACCACTTTTAAAGTTCACCCCACACAACCAGGACCATATCACAGTTGCACCACCACCATAAAATGATAAAAATGGGGCCCAACATCCATCATTGCGCATCTTGTTGATAAAATTTCATTTCTACTTTAAACACAATCCGGATCCTCTGCTGGGGTTAAATTTGATCTGGCTATAGTAACCAAACAAGGAGTAGGAAAAATATAAATTGGGTTTTCAAGGATTGAACTAAAAAGATTACATGTTGAAGAGCTTTGAGAGGATCAACCATGCCAATATTGGCTGCAATTTGTTCTTCTTGCAGATAGCTTCGAGTTCTTTCCTTGTGAGGCTGTGAAAATCCATGGCTGAAGATGAATAATAGAGTTTGTGTTTGATTGAAGGTATTGATAGATTTGCTGCACAATAGAGATACAGAGGGAGAGGTTTTTGCCTTTTTGGAGGTGATCGCGAGACTGAACGGTGTTAAGGGTTTTGAATTGCTGTTCGTGTGTTAAACGACTGAGAGTCGATAGGTTTTCTAACCGTTCGATGCCTCCATCTCAATCCCTGTACACCCCAGTAAGTTTACACCCCTGCAGAGGATCCGGATTGCTTTAAACAGTCCCTAACCAAAAATTAAATCCTATATTTTTGAAAATACGTTAAAGATTTCAGTTAGGTTTTTGGCATTCCCAATTTCTTGGAGCTTCCGACATTTTGCTGGAAGCACTTGAAAAATAATTTTCAATATAAAATATAAATGTTGAGCAAGTGGAAATATTTATTTATCCCCCTGTCCATGAGGTAAATTTACCAATAAAACGCTAGAATTCATGGGAAAAGGGGGAGGCAGAGATGAAAATCATCTCCGGTAATTATCTTTTAATATTTTGCGTATCTAAAAATAAATGGATAATATTGTTCTTTTCTTTTCTTCTATTTGGGACTGGACTATGGAGGGGAGCAAGTTTTATGGAAAAAGTCAATTTTCTACATTTTTTTTTCTTAAAAATGCATTTTGGACTCGTTTTTCCTAAGAACAATACCAAATATAAGAAAAGCTGACTAGAAGTGATAATTATAGTTAAAATTTTGTCAACCGTCCTATTACTCCAATAAGCTGACTAGAAGTGATAATCACCCCATCTCTTAAATCAATTAAATCAAGAGAAATTTTGGGCTCCCTACAAGTGATATAAGAAAGCTAGCTAATGCAAACATTCCTAGGTTGCTTACATTCATCATAACTCCTTGCCTCTTGCCACAGACATACACCCGCCCAGCCAGACTAACAGATAGCTAAAGACCAAGACAGAGCAGGAGAGGTTAATTTTCTGAAAGAAGCATCATTTTGATGCACCCAGTTATCATATAGCTTTATCCCACATGCTGGTTCAGTAAGAGAAGTGTTTTCTAAGAAACCCCTAGGAACGGAAAAAACAATTAAAAAAGTGAAGCAACATCGAACAAAAGTTCTGGCCATTGCAAAATATACAGCAGAAGAAGACAATTCAGGATCAAGAATTCATCTAATCTGAGAGAGATATCTAAGGGAAAGGAGGTACAAGTATTACCAACCAAAAGAAATCGTCAATATGAATTTGGACAACCAGAAGGAATTGAACAGGCAATCGAATAATCAATGGCAGCCCACAAGTTTAAGAATATGTAACTGGGTTAAAAGATGAACTTCTTGAAACCTAACCAAATGATCTCTACAGTACAACATCTCAGATTGTGAGGAAGCCATATCATACATAAATATAACTTCAAATAAGAGTGTAAAATTAACCCTGTAAAGTTGCATCATTGATTCAGTTATACCATCCATTCAACATTATTCAAACAGAGAGCTAAAATATACAACCGATGCTATAAGCTAACTATTTATTCAATTATACTATCCAATCAATATATTTCACTACTTTGAAAATTGGCACAGCCAACTCAATAAGAATGTACGGCCAAAAAAAATATATCAGTCAGAATGGGCTGTTAGAATGTGGGAATCAGAAAGAAAATCATTTTCCATCATACAATATCAAAGAACTAGCATACAATTCCATGTATGATGTGTATGTTCAAACCAACTTAAAGAGCATAGAAGCACATATTAGAGCAGACAACTATGTTCATATAACAATAACAATCATATCAGATAACAACAATCAACAAAATTTATATTAAATCCTGCGAAAATACTTGTAACAATGTATAGTTTACCCAACAAAACAATTCTATTACTAAAAACAAACCAACCAACAAAACCCCCAAATTTATATCAAATCAACATTCAAGAGGCTCAAAAACAAAGAAAAGCAATAGCATAGTAGCTAACAAAATCGGAACATTTCGTAGTTAGTAATCCCTAACCTCTATATTTCTCTCAGTGTGTGCCTCTTTCTCTCTCTTTCTCTCTCTCCTCAATGCAATCACCTTCGTCTTCCACATTGAAGATAGCACACAACTGCCGCTGCAACAACTGTCCCGCTTGCCGCCGCCACAATCGGCCATTGCAACTTCGATTCCTTCACTTCATCATCCAAAACCGCCTTCTTTGCAACTGTCGCCACGCCATTAATAGCTTCCACTGTCTTATCCTTCAACCCACTAATGACCTTCTCAGCTTCCTCCACTTCCTTTTGCAATTGAATCATCTTCAATTCCATCTCCTTAACTTTCTCCTCTGAAAATTTTAAAGCCTCTTCCACACCATTCTTCAAAACCTCCACCTCTTTCTTCTCCTTAATCGATTTCTCCAACTCCAAAGCCTTCTTTGCAACCACTGACTCCAATCCCTCCATCTCCTTCTTCAATCCACGTATTTCCCTCTCTTTCTCATCGAGTCTTCCCTCAACCGTAATTTTCTCTCTCTTTATCTCACTCTCTCTCTCCTCCATGCCCTCTATTCTCTTCTGTAATTCACGATTTCCTTTCTTCACCTCTTCAACCTCTCTCTCTAACGTTTCCTTCAAAGTCTCTTTCTCTCTCTCTAGGCTCTGTATGTTCAATCCTTTCTCTTCCAACATTCTCTTCAATTCTCTAGCTTCAGCGTTTGCTTCGTCTCCATCGCTCATCGTGGATATGAGATCGTGTTGCAATCTCGCAACCTCCGTTTCAAGTGCCGCCGCTCTCGCCGCCACTGCTTCCAAAGCCTTCTTGTCCGATTCTGACTTCTCGATCGCACTCTCCATCTCTCCCAATCTCTCCTTCATCTTCGCCTCATCGCTCTTCAATCCTTCAATATCCGCCATTGATTTCTTGATTCTGTTTCTCGTTTCCTCATTTTCGCGCACCAATTCAAGTTTCTCGTGTTCGAGCGCGTCGATCTTTTGAACCAGAGCAGAAACCTTGGTTGTTTCGTTCCCACGATCAAAATCGTAGAAATTCTCAGCCGTCTGATCGTAGTCGTCTGATGCTACGCCGTTGACGATAATCTCATCTGCCATTGTTGATCCTACATATAAACACAAGAAAAGCAAATTCACAAACTAATCACAAGAAATTGAATATTTAAAAAGAAAAAGAAATGAATCAAAAGTATATTTGAACGTTCTGCTTGGTTGCTGAGAAATGGTAGGAAAATAAAGAAAATTTGGAATCATAGGACAGAATAAAACCTCAAACGGTCATAAGATTTCAAGTTTTTGTTCACTTTCCAATGTTTTCTCAGCAACCAAACAAAGCATAGGGTTCAGAGAGCGAGAGCGTGAGAGAGAGAAAGAACCGCAGAGATCAATCTTAAGCTTTTAGCGAGAAAATCTAAAAGAGAGAGATACAAGATGAGAACTTTCTCGGAAAATTCGGGCAGATTTTCTGGGAAGAAAAACAAATGAAGGGAAAGGAGAAGTAAAGGAAAGACAAAGGAAGCTCCAACTTTCTTTTTAGAGTGAAAGTGGATACGATTAGGGTTTTGAATTTTCTGTTGCTGCTGAAAAGCAAAGAATGTTATCAGGAAATGGAATGTATGAGAAACGGACGGTCATTCGAGTGGGTGTGCGGAGCACGTACTTCGAATGTGTGGGGCCCTGTATGTCATTGGATGATCTGGACCGTTGCCCGTCTTTCTGATCAGAGTTGGAAACTTGGATTGGGTGTGAGCTTCTTTTCTTCCTTAATTGCCTTTTCGTCAGCAAAGCCCAACATGTGTTTGGCAGTCTTTTGCCCTTTTTTTGACCCCTTCAAATTTTGGGTAAATTAGTTTAGATAGAAATTATCCATTAAGGAGAGGGCTTTAAATTAAAATAAGCATCACTCGCCATTTTTTTACTGTTAATGTTATTTTGAAAAACTAATCATTAGATTAGATAATCTTTTTATATATATTATGTCTACCAAAAATTATAGTGATCCGACAATCAATTTTTAAATATAGTTCGTGAAACATTCTAACAGTATTTACCGTTTGATACTGTAACAATTATTTAACAGATTATATTTTGAAAACCGACCGTTGGAGTACTATAATTTTTGGCAGACATGATATATATATGAAGATTATCTAATTCAATCGTCGGTTTTTCAAAATACATATCTTAATGGTGAGTGATCCTTATTTTAATTTAAGGACCGGTCTTTAATGGATCATTTCTGTTAATTTAGATTCCCCCTATTTATACAGCATCTAATCTGTCTCCTTCTCTATAGGATAATAACTAAATAGGAAAAGCCTCTAAAGTTGGTCCCTAATGGTAATGAGCTCCGGGGTCTCAAGGAAAATGATCGAATATTTAGCTTTATCTCTCAAGAAAAATGAGAACAGTAAGAGCTTTAAGGCATCAACAATGAAGCATTGAATCTAATCGCCAAACAGATACTCACAAATTTAGTTAAATGGTCATAAGGGTTTTCCTATCCAACCCATAGAACATTGGAAGCATCTGAATGATGGCATGCTTGATGTCATACTGGATATCCTTAATGTTGGGAATTTGGAAGCAAGAGGGAGGGGTATATGTGTTTGGCATAAAGTGCTCTCGAAGCATCCTAGGAGCGTGATTAACTTGAGCCGCGGTTGGGCCAACATCTGATGCCTTACCTTTGGCACTGACTGCCCTGTTAGCATTATCTACCACATCACTAATCTCAGAATTAGACACGAACTCTGACTCTTTGTTATTGCAAAGAAACACCCTAAAAGCCCTAAAGGTACTTTCTAACTCTTGGTCAAACGGTTGTAAATCAAGAGATAAAAAACGGTGACCATACATAAAGTACCCTCCCTCCAAATGAATGTAAATGCCAAAAAAACAAAATGCAAGAAAAGGAAAAAGGAAAGAAATAGAGTGAGAAAGAGCTCCCCTTGATCTCGATTGCTAGTCTTTATGTGGTTTTATCCAAATCTTTGACACTTGTTTTAGCGAATTATTACCAATTAGCCTTTTTTTTTTCTTTTTTCTTTTTTTACTTTAGCACACAAATTATTTGTTTAGTACCTGCAAATCAAGCAACTTGAAAAAAGAAAAGCGAAGAATCAATAAACAAATGAAAATAGAATACTAAAGTTATAACTAAAGTGAAATTCACTATATAATTGTGCTTTAATTCCGACAACGATGCTAAAATTTGATTATGCCAAATAAGGGAGATTATTCATTATTAACAATCAAGATTTAAATTTATAAAGAATGTGTGCTATAACTTCGATTCGTTGAGAAATCGATTGAGCACAAGAACCCATGGAGGCTTGCAAAAAATAGTTGAAGATGATGATTATAAACAAAACAAAACCATGACTCAATTCAATGAGCCAAATTGAAAAATATAAATCCCAAGATAATGCAATTAACATGCATAATAATTATTAATCACAAAAATAAATAAATAAATAAACATGCATAAGAATTGGTATTTTTTTTTTGTTGACGATGACAAATGTCATGCATGCCAAAAATCACAGTGATCCAATAGTCAGCTTTTGAAAAAGCTTACTGGAAAAACTATTATAATTAATAATGACATACGTAAGAAGGGAATTTATTGTTCATACTAAAATCTTTTCTTTAGTTTTGATTTTCTCAAAGTACTAATTAAGTTCAAGTTTGATAAAGACACATGTCAAAATTACAATGATTCAAGGGTTAAATTTTTAAAAATATCACTATTAAAAAGTTTGATGCTTATAATTAATAAATAATATAATAGTTTTTTTTTTCAGTTAGCTTTTTAAAAAACCGACCATTGGATCACTGTAATTCTTGGCATGCATGATATACATACGATGGGTTTCTAATCCAACGGATGATTTTTCAAAATATTCGACTCATAGTGGTGTTTTGAAAATAGACGGTAAAAATAGTTTTAAAACGAGTGATAAGGGAACTCGACCCTCTTTTAGTGGATCTCTAAATTGGAATTCACACTACTATACCCACACAAAAAATAGATAATTTTGATTAGGGAAAATGACATTTTGGTACCTCAACTTTTGGGTGAATACCATTGTGGTATCTAAACTTTACTTTTGCTTGATTTAGTCCAAATTTTTTAAAAGTTGTACCAATGTGAGACATTAACTGACAAAATTAACATTCCATCTGTTAAAATTGACAGCTGCTCATTAGACTGCTGACGGAATTATCATTAACTGACCGACAGCCTAGTCAGCAGCCGCCAATCTTAACAGACGGAATTGTTAATTCCGTCAGTCAATATCCCACATTGGTACAACTTTTAAAAAATTTGGACTAAATCGAATAAAAGTAAAATTTAGAAACTATATTAGTATTCACTGAACGAATAAAAGTATAGTTTTAATAAAGCAAGTTGCAGATCATAATTTTAAAAATTGACCGTTGGATTAGATACCCCTCTTATGAATGTCATGTTTGTCAAAAATCATGATGATCCAATGGTCGATTTTTTGAAAATTATCGCAGTAAAAAAATGTGCTTTTTTTGTTCTTCGAAATGTCACAATTTTGCTTTCAATTTTTTCAAAAGCCGACCCACGGTGATTTTTGGCAACCATGACATTTATAAGAGGAATATTTTATTCAATAGTCAATTTTTCAAACCATGATCTGCAGCTGCCCCTAAGTACACTTTGTGGTAAATGGAGTTTGTTTTATTTTATTATAGAGAAGGACAAATAGGAAAATCTGGCCTTGATTATGTGAGTGGGAGCGCGATTAACAATCCCCATACTAAAATGTCATTGTAGAGATGGAAAATTTCTAACCAATCACAAATTGCCACATGGCTTAAGCCAATTAAATCATGACCAATCAAAACGTGTCATGTGCCACCAAATGGACCCACTAGGATACTCTAAAGGCAAATAAGAAATAGCCAAGTGTCCTATTTTACACAGGCTTAACAAATTACATTTAGCCATGTGTTTTAAATCTGTGATTAAGTGGACAAATCAAATCTTGCCACCTATCACATTGGACTAATTAAAGATAATTATTTAAAATTAATATTTATCCTTATCACACAAATAAATAAGGATAAATATTAATTTAAATATTTATCCTTGTCATCCAAGTGGAATAAACCAATCAAATGGTACCACATGGTCAGATAAGAATGACTCAAATAATTAATATTTATCCTGATAAATTAAATAAATAAGGATAATTATTAAGAAGTCCATTCCTATCCAAACTCTCTACTCCCTACCACTATAAATAGGGGTGGCCTCCAAAGGTTAAAGCACAACAATTCTGAAGCAAAGAAGCTCTCTCTCAGACTGAAGCATCAAAGCCCTGAAGAACTTCCCAAGCATTCAGACCTTCAAGTTGAAGATCAAGCATCAAGCCCTTCAAGTTGAAATCAAATCCTTCAAGTAAAGATCCAAAGCCTTCAAGTTGAAAATCAAGCTCCAAGCCTTTCAAATTGAAGATCAAGTTCAACAAGTCCTTAAACAAGCCGGATTCAAGAACACGTGATCATCACCCTTGAATCGAGAAATCTACCACGAGAAGAATCAGAGGATTTTTATCTTTTGTAAAAGATCAACAGAGATTGTACTTCACATTTTTCAAATATAAATCAAAATCAATATTTGTCTACTCTCTTTTCGGTGTTTATTTAAAAACACGAAATTTGTGTGTACAGTCATTTTCTCTTTTGATTGATTATTCAAGAAGAATTTTGGTAACATAAGTGTTAGGTATACTATATGTATATGTTGGCTAATTCGGTTGTCAAAAGCCAGTGTATGTGATTGGTCTCAAGCCAGTAATCCCTGAAAGCTCAAGTGACTGCATCAAGTTCGAAAGAAGCGCGTCATCTCGATAAAATCATATTGCTCAAGCTTGGTATGCTAAGTGTTCTGGTTTTAGTTTTAGTCCTAGGAAGGTGAGTTTGACTTAGAACCTAGGTTATTTACATGACCATAGGTGATATAAATTGTCTCAATCTTCTATGAATGATCCTTAAGTGCATATAAGTCCTTTTTCATTGAAAATCATTCAAAAATGGGCTTTGGCATATTTTGGATCGATTTAGCATTTTATGTAGGATCGATCCTATTTGTGTTCTGCACAATTGGATCGATCAAGCATTCGTGCCCGGATCGATCCAAGTGGCAGAGGATTTTGGATCGATCCAGGGATTTTTGTAAGATCGATCCACTCGAATAATTTGACCAATTTTTTTCTAAAATTCGTGGTTTCAACCCCTTTTATCTGTTTGAAACCCTAGGTTTTCCTCTGCTACTATATATTCTCCTTTACTTAGCATTTATTAAGTGTGAAGTCTTTTAGAAAAAGCTCCCAAGAAAACCCTAGTTTTTTCATTTGCTTTTGCTTCACTTTTGCTTAACTATGCATTCATAATCTTCTAGACTTGCCCTCGTTACATAATGCATAGTTCCTTATAGCTTAGCTATATCAAACTTCAACTATCCAATTTAGTGAACGGTGGAGTTCCGTTGAACGGTGGATTTCCGTTGGCACCGTGGATTTCAGTGTGTGGAGCTTGGACTGTGGATTCAATTGGTGGAAATACTGTGAAGGCTGCGTGGACTCGCGGGTTGATTGTTCAAGAAGGGATTCTACTGTCTTGTGGACTCAAGCGTCGTTGTGGGTAGTATTACCTTTCTTGTACTTGTTCATTCATAGTGTTTTCTGTGCTCACGGGGTTTTTACCCGTTAGGGTTTTCCTCGTAAAATTTGGTGTTCTTTGTTGTTGTTGTTTAATATTTCATATTATGTCAACTGAACACTAATTAATGGCTGGGTAAATTAATTATCTTATTTCATTCAAGAAATAGTTTCCTCATAATTTCAATTGATATCAGAGCAAGGTTCACTTGTAAGGTTTAATCACCTAAGTGTGTTCCTATTTCAATGAGATAGATTTCTTGAAAGAAGGTGGTTCAAACTCAAGACCCCCATTGTTTGAATGTTTAAATTATGCTTACTGGGAGTCAAAAATGATGATTCACTTAAAGTCCATTAATGATAGAGTTTGGATGATTGTTGAATCTGGTTGGAGTCGTCCTACTGTGACAAAAGATGTTGTCACCGTTCCCAAACCTGTTGAGGAATGGGATAAATCTGACCTAGAGAGGAGTAGTTGGAATAACAAAGGTCTTTACGCCATCTTTAATGGTGTGTCTGGGTCGGAGTATCAAAGGATAATGACTTGCCCACTTCGAAAGAAGCTTGGGATGTCTTGCAAGTTACCCACGAGGGTACTTGTCAAGTTAGAAAATCTCGTGTCCAAATTTTGACTTCTAACTTTGAATTACTTAGGATGGAAGAAAACGAAATTTTTTCTGAATTCTATGCTAAGTTGAATGACATAGTTAATACCTCCTTTAATCATGGTGAAAAAATAGCTAACAAAGTAGTTGTCAATAAAATCTTAAGGTCTTTACCTGACAGATTTCAACCCAAAATCACTACCATAGAGGAAAGCAAGGATGTTGAATTGATTAGAGTGGACTCTATGGTTCTCTCCAAGCATTTGAATTGACCTTAAGGCAACCGAAAAAATCTAAATCCATTGCTTTAAAGTCTGTCAAGGAAGATATTTCCATTTATGATGATGAGTTGACTATTGATGATGAGGATATTGCTCTCTTTGCAAAATTCAAAAAATATCTTAAGTTTAAAAAGAGCAATCCAACTAGACAAGGAAATTCTTACAAGTCTGGGTCTTCGTCCAACTCAACTGTCAAAAGGACTCAACCTATGACCAACTTTAGGAATGAATGTTTTAATTGTCATAAACAAGGTCATAGAGCCTCTAAATGTCCTGAAAAGAGTAAGAACAAAGTTAAAAATCAAGCAAATTATGCCACTCTCAGTGACAATGAGGAAGAAGGAAATGAATCTGACATTGATGTAGAGGAGTTTGAAAACTTCACTGCTTTTGTTGTGTCTGCTGTTGACATAGGCAAGTCGTTTAATGGTCAAGTTGAGTCTAAATCTATTTTGACTATGTCTCATGAGTCCTCTGAATCTGAAGAGGATGATGAACAGGTTCTTGAACAAGATAATCTTCAGTCTACATATGATGAATTGTTTGATGATGCCAAGAAACTTAGAAAGAAAAATATGAATTTGGCAATTAAGCTCAACAATCTTGTTAAAGAAAGAGACTCGTTGCAACAGGATGCCATTGATTTTGAATCTAATGTGAGTCAATTAAAAGATCATAAAGTTACTTTTTCTGAAAAACTTATCCTTGTTGAAAAAGAAAAATTTGTGTTAATTGAAAAGGTTAAGTCTTTAGAAAGTGATCTTTTACTTAAATCTAAAAAAGAGAAAGAGTATCTCTCTCTCATTGCCAATCTCAAAATGAAACTTGATGATGCTTGTGACCTTCGAATCAATCTTGACAAGAGGTCCGACCAACTCAATCAACTTTTGGGTACCGTTAAAGGTAATTTTGGTTGAGAAGGTCTAGGTTTCAATTCTCAAGAGGTTAAAACCTCTAAAGTTCATGTCAAGGCTCCCAAAGCCAAGATTGCAAAAGAGAAACCTTCTAAGCAACCTATTCCTACATCTCATAGGTATGCGACTCCCAAATCCACATTTGTCCCTATTTGTCATTATTGTGGAGTCAAAGGACATACTAGACTTAAATGTTACAAGCCCATGACTTTTCCCAAGAAAAACTTCTCAAGTTATAACAATGAGACTGTTAAAAGTCAAATTGATGCTTTGTTGAAAAAATCTCAAATGCTAAATGAAGAAGTCAAAAAGTTGACAAACTCAAGCATGAATTGGAATAGAGGTCAAGAAATGTATGGTTCTAGGAAAAATCCCAAGGTTGTGTCTAACCAACAAGAAAAATATAAATCTAAGGAAGTTTGGGTTAGATCGTCTAATTTGAGATGCATGGTCATATACACTGCCTTACATGCACAGGATATCTCTCAGTGGTATTTTGATAGTGGGTGTTCTAGGCATATGACTGGTGACAAGTCCCTCTTGTAAAGGTGGGACTGTTACTTTTGGTAACGGGAGTAAGTCTAATATTGATGGGAAAGGAATTGTTTAAGCCCCAGGTTTTCCCAAGTTAGATAATGTCTTGTACGTTGATGGTCTTAAAGCTAACCTCATTAGTATAAGCCAATTGTGTGATGACAACTATGTTGTCAACTTTGCCAAAAAATTGTGCACTGTGCTAAATGAAGATGGTAAGGTTAT
Source organism: Hamamelis virginiana (assembly GCA_017140935.1). NCBI lineage: Eukaryota > Viridiplantae > Streptophyta > Magnoliopsida > Saxifragales > Hamamelidaceae > Hamamelis > Hamamelis virginiana. The sequence continues at coordinate 523,700 of JAESVK010001396.1, read as the reverse complement.
CATGCAAGGTGAGATGACAACTGACAACTGTTACAGTTTAATTGCTAATACCTTGATGAAATGTAACAGTGCTAAAGTTGATGAGCTTGAACTATGGCATCAAAGGTTAGGTCATTTGAACTTTAAAGATCTTGATAATTTGGTTAAGAAAGACCTTGTAAATGGAGCGCCTAAACTAGCTAAGTCTTCAAATTCCAATGTTTGTGAACCTTGTAAAAAGGGAAAACAAACTCGAGCTTCTCATAAGAAGACTAATATCGTTAGTATTACTAGATCTTTGGAATTAGTGCATGTTGATCTAATGGGTCCTATGAGAACTGAGAGTCTAGGTGGGAAACGATATCTTCTAGTTACAGTGGATGATTTCACTTGATTTACTTGGGTTGCATTTTTAAGAGAGAAATCTGAAGCTTTTGACAAATTCAAGGCCATTTGCCAAAAAGTTCAAAATGAGAAAGGAAACTCAATAGGAAAAGTGTTTAGACTTAGGAGTAATCATGGTCGTGAGTTTGAAAACTCCAAGTTTGCTGAATATTGTGAAGATCAAGGCATACATCATGAATTCTCTGCTCCTAAAACTCCTCAACAGAATGGAGTTGTTGAAAGCAAAAATAGAGTCATTCAAAAAATGGCTTGTGAAAACCCAAGTTTTTAAAACATTATTTTAATAATTTTTGCAAAAAAAAAAAAAAAAAAACTTTGATTTATTTACAAAATTGCCATTAGGCATTTTAAAACAAAACCCACCCCATTCCCCTTTCTTCATTT
>JAESVK010001396.1:419524-492932 GCA_017140935.1 Hamamelis virginiana | reverse complement strand
CCTATTGATAAAGTGTTATCAATGAGGGCAAAATTGGAATCGTTCCAATTGAACCTTAAAATAGAAAGTTTCTATTTTGGGAGACATAGAGATGTCCCTGTCACTGCTAGGTTAGGGTGAACCCAAAGGGTCACACACAATAGAGAGTAAGTGAGTTCCTTAAGCTTGTGGGAGGGGAATCCTATCATTGAGTTATGTTTGATTTTAATTATTAAAAGTTAATTGATTAAAAGTCAAAACTAACCGAGAATAGGATTACTCTATTCAAGGATGTTTGGTCGTGCTAGCACTAGTAACCAAACACCCCAAAAGAGGAGAAAGTCTATTAATACATGTGTTCATCACATTCTAGGGTTAAGCAAACCCTAGTAGCCGAAATTGCTCTCTCATCTCCCTCTCCATTCTAGCTTGCTGCAAAGAGTTGTGGAAGACTAGAAAGCTTGAGGAGTCTTGCTCTCGTGTGGATACGCTTTGGAGGTTTCATACGTTTGAAACTCGAAGGAAAGCTACACCGAAGAACACAATCAAGTAAGATTAATTTATGATTGATTATTTGTATTTGATTATATACATGACCCGATGCTTGAATCGTTCTTGGAGGTTTTGTGAACATGGATTGATTTTATAAAAAGAAAAAGTTTTGTTTTACCTATTCCGCTGCGAATCCATGTATGTGGTTTTTCACAGAACCTTTCAGTTTCCCAACAAACTCCTTGCCATTAACTTGGCACGAATCACTTTCAACAACAAACCAACCCATATTTTTAACTTTTATTTGTATTCATTGGGTAGCATAACCTAAAATCACTAGAACCTATTCCACTCTCTGTGGATATGACCTAGGAACTCCCAACTTTTATTTGTATTTGTTCACCACAAAAATAACCACCAATGGTTAGTTGCCATGTGGCGTGGAAGTTGGTGGGTTAGTGGCTACTAATTATATTTTTAGTGGGCCACTAATTTAAATTAGTGGGGAGTTAATCAATAAAATGGGCCACTAACGTAATAGTTGGGTGGTTAATTAAAGGAAGTGGCTATGTAATTGGTGGGTGGTTATGCCACGTGTCAATCAAAGATGAAGTCTTGAAAAGTTAGTGGGTGGTTAATTAAAGAAGTGGCTAATTGAAAAGTTAGTGGGTGGTTATTGCCACATGTCAAGTAAAGAAGTGGCTAATTGAAAAGTTAGTGGGTGTTATTGCCACATGTCAAGCAAGGATTAAATCTAATTGAATTAGAGGGACATGTGGCAATTATCTATGCATCATATGGGAAGTTACAAAGTAGTGGAGCACTACTTTATGAGCACAAAATGGGTGGTTATTGTGGCTGGCCAGACCTTCCGTGGGCTATATATATCCCAATCCAAAGCACAAGCAAGGGACAACTCCAACAATCAAAAATCAGCGCAATGCTCCAATCTTTCTAGTAGATTTTTAGAACTTTCTCTTAGCAAGCAAGCTTCTCTTCAAGTTTATTTCCAAGCATTCTTAGTTTAGTTCAAGTATCTTATCAATTTCAAATGGTAGTTCTTCGAGTTTCAAGCATTTCTACTTCAAGTAAGTGTCGCATTCAATTTCCAAGTACATTTCAATTTCAAGTATGTCGATTTCCATTACTAGCATTGTAATCTCAAGTAATGTAAGTATTTCTCTTTTTAATGCATCTCCAATTTCATTCCAAACTAGTTGATCGGTTCGATTACGATGTAATCCCAGTCGGATTTTCGTTTTTATTAAACATTTAACACTAGAACCCAAGAGGATCAACCTCTAATTCTCGCCAATCGCCTGATTCCAATTCCAATTCCAAAGTGACCGACTAGGCATCTAGGACCTTTTCCTATATTCTCGGCCTAGAAGGTGCTAGAGGTTGTGTTCACACGGTCTTTGGGCTTTTGAGCCCTGGCACGCCCGCGCATTCAGACCCTACACCAAAGGTCTCGAGACCGTCACTTTTCACCGAGAACAGTATTCATTGGGTAGCATAACCTAAAAATCTCTAGAACCTATTCCACTCTCTGTGGATATGACCTAGGAACTCCCTAGTTTTATTGCTTGACGACCATAGGACTCCTACGCTGGGGAATCTCATGCGCACACATCATTATACGTTCAAGCAATTGGCGCCATTACCGAGGAGTGGCGAGCATTCTAGTTGATTTGAGGAGAGCTAGTGGTAATTTGCAATGACATTGCAAATCCGGTAAGTTCTTTTCCCTCTTTTACTTTATGAAAAAATTCTGTGTATATAATACTTGTGAATATTACTTTGGTTGGGGTGAAATTAGTGCATGTCGGTGTGGACTCGTGATGAGCAACACCGACTTGTAAGGATTACATCTCAACAAGTTCCAAGAAATCCAATAGCAAGACCTTTGTTTCACTTACCTTCCATTCCTTCAATGGAGAACACTGAAAATCAACAATTTTCTGGAAATTCAAATGACCAAGGGTTACCTTATGACCCTCAAAGACCTTTTGAACCTCCAAGACAAGGAGACGGTGTTGCTCCGCCGACAACCCTGGCGGTGGGAAGGGGGAATGTCAATCCTCAAGCTCAACAATATCGAGCACCCCAGGTCCCTTTGGCTAATGTAGGGAGAACCCTTAGGGAGATTTTGAGACCTCAACGAACCACAACACCCTCATGTATTTGCCTACCTCAGGAAGCCAACAATTTCCCCATGAGACCGAAAATGATTCGTCTTGTCCCTGAATATAGAGGGTTCGATTCTGAGAACCCCTACTCATACATGAGAGATTTTGAGGATGTCTGCAGTGCTTTCCTTTCTACAGGATCACCTCTTCCTATCATTTGCTTGGTTTTATTTCCATTCTCTCTAAAGGACAAAGCTAAAATGTGGTTTCACTCTCTTACTCCTAATTCAATCCATACTTGGGAGGATATGCGTAGTGCATTCCTTGATAAATTCTTCCCTCCGGGGTGCACAAATGCACTTATGCGGGCTATCCAAAACTTTTCTGAGAAATCGGGTGAATCTTTTGCAACTGTATGGGAAAGATACAAAGAACTTCTCAATGCTATCTCTCATCATGGTTTGGATATTGGCTAAATCATAGGCTATTTTCATCAAGGACTTTCATTAGAAAATAAACAATATATCCAAATAATGAGTGGAGGACAGTTTTATGAGAAAAGCCCTGAAGAGGCCATACAATGCTTTGATTCCTTAGCAGAGAATGCCCGGAATTGGGAGATCAATTCATCCCTTGATGCCGCTAGAGTGCAAAGTGTGCCTGTTGGAGGAGGAAAACATTATGTGAAAGATAATGATGACCTCCAAGCTAAGATAGATAGTTTGACTAGGAAACTAGAGGCCATAGAGTTGCAAAAAGTGAGTGAGGTGAGCATCGTGCCCAAAGTGCCGACGACACCTACGGGACCTAGGATGGAAGACTTATGCATAATTTGTGATGACCCCACTCACTTGACCACTGATTGTCCCAACCTTCCCCAAGTTAAGGAAGCGATTCAAATAGAGCAAGCTAATGGAAGCCCTTCAACTCTCTATATTCCGAAACTTACAATCCTGGGTGTAGTAAACACCCAAACTTTAGTTGGAAAAGTGATGGACGAAATGCTTCCTCAAGCCAAGGCAACCCACCTCCAAATCAACCATTTCAAAGCAACCAAGGTTTTCAAGGCCCAAATTTTCAAAACCAAAGTTTTCAAAATCATGGTCAAGGTTCCAACTTCCAAGGTCAAGGGTTTCCTTCAAACCCTAACCCAAATTATGGTTCACCCAACCAAGGGAATTCATACCTACCACCCCACAAGAGAAATTATGATGATGTGATAAATCAACTTGTGCAAAACCAAGCACAAACCACTCAAGCCATAGGGGACATGAGAACCCAATTGACTAAGTTGACCTCCACTTTGGGTGCACTTCAACAAGAGAAGGGAAAGTTTTCCACTCAACCCGTGCAAAATCCTCAAGGTCAACATAGCATTGGATCCTCAAGTTCCAATGAAGGGACTCATGAACATGCTAAGGCCATTACCACTCTTCGAAGTGGAAAAATCATTGATAAAACCATCCCACCCAAGGATTGCACCAAAGAAATTTCTTCAAATTTACAAAATGAATCTAAGGGGGATGAGAAAGAAATTAAGAATGAGCCTATAGTTCCCAAACCAAGTGGTGTTGAGATTGGTTCAAGCCAAGAGAAGGCTAAATTCATTCCTGCCGCCCCTTTTCCCCAAAGACTTAGGGCACCTAAGAAATTGACCAATCATGCGGAAATATTTGAATTGTTTAAACACGTCAAAGTCAACATACCTTTGTTGGATGCTATTAAACAGTTGCCCTCATATGCAAAGTTCTTGAAAGATTTGTGTACTGTGAAAAAGAACTTGGGTGTGCATAAAGAAGTGTTCGTGACTGAGCAATCCACATCTCTCTTACAAAATACCTTGCCCCGTAAATATAAAGACCCCGGAACCCCTACCATTGAGATAACCATAGGGAATTCCAAAGTGGGTAGAGCTTTAGTGGAGTTGGGAGCAAGTGTCAATTTATTGCCATATTCTGTCTATGTGAAGTTGGGATTGGGAGAACTTGAGTCAACTAGCATTAAGCTTCGGTTAGCTTATAGGAGTGTGAAAATTCCTAGGGGGGTAGTAAAAGATGTGTTAGTGCAAATTGACAAATTCTACTTTCCCGTTGACTTTGAAGTGCTAGAAACCCAACCTATGCTAGATTCAGGGTGTCAATTCCCTGTAATTCTTGGGAGGTCTTTCTTGGCCACAACTGATGCTTTGATTCAATGTAGGAGTGGGTTGATGACAATTACCTTTGGGAACATGACTGTCAATCTAAATATTTTTAATTTGATGAAAGAAGTGGGGGAAGATATGGAGGATGAGGTGCATGAAGTAAGTAGAATTGATACTCTAGTGCAGCACCAATGGGATCTTTCCGCCCACGAAGATCCTTTGCAGTCATATTTAGTTAGTGAAATTGTTGAGGAAGGTGAAGTGAGTGAAGAGATGGAGTTTCTATACTCCATTCTCAATGAGAAAAAAATTTTGGAAGTGAATGGGTGGGTGCCTTGCTTCGAGGCATTGCCACCCATTGAGAAAAGTCTAGTGCCATCAAGTATCCAACCACTTGAATTGGAATTAAAACCGTTGCCCTTTGAATTGAAATATGCATATTTAGGTGACAATGAGACTTACCCCGTGGTCATATCTTTTCACTTGGAGATTGACCAAGAGCTGAAATTGATGGAGGTGCTTAGAGCCCATAGAAGTGTCATATGTTGGTCCATCGCCGACCTCAAGGGAATTAGTCCCTCTCTTTGTACCCATAGGATTTATTTTGAGGATGATGTCAAACCATCCCGCCAACCTCAGAGAAGATTGAACCCTGTTATGAAAGAGGTGGTACGAAAGGAGGTTCTGAAGTTGTTGGATGTGGGAATAATCTATCCCATTGCGGATAGTAAGTGGGTGATTCCAATACAAGTGGTGCCCAAGAAGTCGAGTGTCACAGTGGTGAAGAATAAGAACGATAAATTGATTCCCACATGAGTCACTACTGGGTGGCGAGTGTGTATCGATTATAAAAAGTTGAATTCATCCACTATAAAATACCACTTCCCCTTACCCTTCATTGACCAAATTCTAGAGAGAGTCGCGGGGCATGCTTTTTATTGTTTCCTAGATGGGTATTCGGGTTACAATCAAATAGAGGTATTGTAACACCCCACACAGGGTAACCCCTATGCGGAAATGCCACAGTGACATAAAACACCAAGCGCTTATCTTTTGAGTAATTTCTTTTTAAAATTAACACAGTTTAAAACAGTTTTTCAAAATACGCGTGCGGAAGTCTTTAAATATTTTTTTCAACATCTCAAAAACTAAAGATAGCGCTAAGTACTAGTTTGTATCATGAGTACAGTCTCGTAATGTACTCGAATTCCAGAAACATCCATTTAGTTTACTAAGTTGGATAGAGTCTCATGCTGATAATGTGTCATCATCTTAAAGAAAACACATAGCAGAAAAATAAACAAACACCAGGATTTACGTGGTTCGGCAAAATTGCCTACGTCCACGGTGAGTCATTTTTATTATTGAGAATCATATTACAAGAATACAATATCTTCTTTTCTCAACACATTCAGAAATATTCACATCCTTCCACATTCTCATATCTGTCAACAAATTTTATCATCAGCCAAATATCACATAAATAAATCATCATATCTGTAATTCATTTATATATATTACAGAATATATCCATCACTTTTTCACAATAAATAATTTTACACTACATGCATGCTTTATGCATATGACAAATATACGATGCAATGCTCATGCAGTCATACCTGTCATTTTCTCTGTTCTGCTTTTCCTGCAAAACATCAACCATTCACACTGATGGTAACCTTATTTTAGGATTCACCATTTCACCACAATAGATGGCTACCTCATTTTAAGGTACTCAACCATCTTAACCATTCTCAATCATCTACCACAACAGCATCCCCGCCTTTTTAGGATGTATATCACCCAGTCCCCGCCTTTTTAGGACCTACCGCGATTGTCACTCATTGACAAGAGGATTTACGTACTGTTTTTAGCAATGGTGATATATTAGTGCACTAACTGTTTCCAGGATCTTTTGTCCATCGGTGGTATCTCAACTCATCGTTTCCACAGTTACAAAAATAATCATAAATGCATATGATTTTCTATGCAATATATTTCACATGTAACTGTGTCTCATGCCAGATGCAATTATTACATGCAATACATATGGCATACATCTCATATCAACAATTCATGTATGTCAATTCGTGCATACATTTCATCGTATATCAACTCAACATATATCTCATATCAACAGTTATATCAATGATATACAAATAAATCATTCTGCTCACTCAACTTGAGCCACCACATGGAACTGTGCCACTGTAACACCCCGTACTTCTCCAAGTAACAATATTGTCCGCTTTGCCTGCACGCGTAACATGCGCGCCCATATATGCATATTCACATGACAAGTGCACGGTTTTATTTTCTTAAAACGCATTGTTACTATGAGATGTATGGAATTTACTGATAAGCCAAGTCACTTTCTCATAACATCATCACCACATGTCATATGCCAATTTTATGTGCAATAATTATGGCAAATATCACACGTATGTATTTTATACATAACAATTAACATGCTTCATCATTTTATTCCTAATAATAACAGCATGTTATAAACTTTACAAATATCACATGCATATATTAACAGTTTATATATATGCCAATATGATTTCCATAACTTATATTTCCAAGATCTTTCACTAATCATCATGATTTTATAAAAATCAATTATTCATGATTTTTAACTATTTTTCAAAGACTCACCATTTAGAAGATAGTTAATTTTCTATCCACATGTATTTTTCTATAAAATAATCCATTCTAGGACACTTGTTTGATTTTTGTAGAATTTATCAAATTTTGTTAGATTGAAAAATCATACTAGAATAGTCAAAATACAATGAGGTCACATGGTAAGCCTTATGGTGCACCTTCACTATGCTCCATAATTTTCTAGGCTCTTTCATGCCTCCCAAACAGCAACTTTTGTATCCATTAATATCAACTTAATTTAATAGGATTTTTAAAAATAATTCCAAGTCAAAATGATATTCACAAGCACTAATTTGCAATTGAGGGTGTATGGTCTACTATGCATCTTCATAGCACAGGATCATACATGCACACTCACGTACATGATACATCCATATTTTTCATCTTTTTGGCCAACTTTGCACACTTATATCTCCTTCGTTTCTCATCCGATTTGGGTAATTCAAGATGTTACAGAATCTATGTGATACAAGCTTTCAAAATATAATGGTGGTGTATAACACCTCCCATCCGAACATATTTAAAAATGATGCCAAAGTAGGCTCGTTAATAAAATTTCAGATTTTTCGGCAACTTCGTTTTTTAATTTCTCTCACAATTCACATCCAATTGAAGTGATTCAAAGTTCTGAATTCATATAAAATCAATCTATACCATATATGTAAAAATCATAATTTTTCGATAAACTATGAAAATACACCTTGTGTCTACTATTAAAGCTTCAAGGAAGCTTTCTCTCTCTAGAAATTCTCATTCACCCATAAATCTTTTTCCATGATTCTTGTCTCTAAAAATCCATAAATTCAAGCTTTACAATATACTCAAATTTCAGAATTTTCGGACATATACACAATATACTACAAATTTTCAAAGTTTCAGTATTACTAAACTTCAGAAAATTATAGAAATTAATCTACTCATCGGAAAATTCCCAAATTTGGTACACATGATCCTGAGTTGATATAGTTGATGGGAAAAATAGTCCCAAAGTTTCAGCTTTTCATTTTCATATAAAATAAAAATCCAAGATTTGAAATCCCCATATATATATATATATCATATATATATGTAAGTCATTATTTCATCATTAAATCATAGCATATTCAATCCAAAAATTGAAATATAATCAAAATAGAAATACTATCTCACCTCACTAAGCTCGTAATTATGCAATTTAATTACCGAATATTCTGCGTTTGTGCAGCTCCATCTTCCCCTTAGCTTCTCATTTTTCTCTCCTTCTCTTTCTTTTCTTTTCTTCTCTCTTATTTTTTTTTCCTCCTCCTCCCTCCTTTTTCTCCCCCTCTCCCCTTCACTAATTGCCGACAAAACCCCCCTCCATTATTTTTTTCTCTCACTCTCCTTATCCTAACTCCCTTTCTCTCCCTCTTTCTTATCATCCCCGACATGTCATTCTCCCTTCCTTTCACTCATGTCCCCCTCCCCCACACTATACACACACACACACACACACACACACACACACACACATACCTCCGTCCATTCAATCCCCCTTGCCCCACACTATATATATATATATATAAAATAATAATTGAATTCCACCACTTGCCGACAATTTATATTAAATATAAATTATTTATATTAATTTATATTAATATAAATTATTATATTATTATATTAATTTATATTAATATACTAAAGCTCAATTATTATTATATTAATGACACTCAATTAAATTCCACCACTTGCCGACACAATAATGCATTTCAATTATAATGCATTACTCCACCACTTGTCGACACAATAATGCATTTCAATTATAATGCATTCATAATATTCTCATGCACCCTTCTCAAAAAGTGGTCACATGGCACACTATGGCCAATAACAAAATTCCATGTTTGCAATAAATAAAATAAAATAATAATAATTAAGAAAATTTACTATTGAAAATTTCGGGGTCTTACAGGTATCCTTAGAGGACCAAGAGAAGATTACTTTCACATGTCCCTTTGGGACATTTGCCTTTAGGAACATGCATTTTGGGTTGTGTAATGCTCCTGGTACCTTCCAGTGATGCATGACTAGACTTTTTAGCGATATGGTAGAGAAGATTGTTGAGGTCTTTATGGATGACTTCTCAGTTTTCGGGGATTCATTTGATGGATGTTTGGAGAACCTATCTACGGTTCTAAAAAGATGTGAGGAGATAAACCTTGTGCTAAATTGGGAAAAGTGTCACTTTATGGTGACACAGTAAATAGTCCTTGGGCATATAGTGTTCTCTAGGGGATAGAAGTTGACAAAGCCAAAATTGAACTAATCTCAAAACTTCATTCCCCTAAGACTGTGAAAGATGTGCGGTTGTGAACCAGCCAACCTGAATCGGGAGGCCTCTCGTTCACTTTTGGGGTGTGAGTTCTTGAGTGGATTGTGGATGATGTTTTTATCCGTCTCAATTTATCCTTCTCTATTATCCTTCTTTATTATCCACTTTTATCCTTCTCTATTATCCACTCAAGATTGGGTTTTTGAAAAAGGATGAAAGTTTGTAAAAACTGGGAGTCGCCACCTTATTTTTAGGGAACATTTTTAGGGAACAAGAAAACCACAAAAAGAGTTTTATTTTCAATAAAACTTTGACCCCATATTTTGGAAAAGCATGGTCTTTTGAATCAAAGTTGGATTCGGGGGCTAGGTTACGAAGTGGGAAGGTTCCAAGGAACTCCTTGTAGGCATCCACCTCGCCCTAATTAAAGGTCTCCTAATTAAGTTTGGGCTTTATCAAAATCTTTTCAAAACAATCCTAGTATATCTAATCAACCACAAAATATGAATAATAATATATAATAATAATAATATATAGTACAAAAGTATACACAATCCTAAGGGTCTTAGGAGACTAGAAGTCAACCTAAGATTGGACTTGCGCCGCCCTATTGACTGCCTACGTACCTTATCAATTGCTTGACAAAGATCAAAGTCCACGTAGTTCGATTACATAGGACTCTCCTATTATAATGAACTATATCCTTGAAGGCGTTCTACCTTTTCTAAGACTCTATCTTCGAGAGTTGGTGTGTGTTTGAAATAATTCATCTTTCAAAATGGGAGTTTCATCCCAAAATAACTTCTTTAATTTTCATTTGAAAACTCTCAAAAATAGATTCTTAAACAAGCCAAAACCCCTCTTTAGATGTAGTTTCTACATCAAAGGGGAGTCCTAAGTGAAGCCAAGTGGCTTCCCTACCCAAGAAGTCCCTAACTACATCCTAAAGTCATTTAAGCACTCCTAAATATCAACATAATGCATGCTGGAATTTCTGGAAAAATAGATAAAAATGCATAAAAGAATGTAAACAATGCATGAAAATGACCTAAATGCAATCTAAGTTATCTATGGGAACCTAGGCATGTTTCTAAGTTGATTTAAGCCTAAAAAATGAGTTTTAATGCACTTTTAGGTCACTTTAAACCCATGGACAGATTTGAAAGTGATCAAAAAGTGTATTTAAAACCCTAAAAACAATGAATAAAAATAGTAAAAGAATGCACTAAATGCAACCTAATATGCATATTAAAACTATCATCATACATAGTATTTAACCACAAGGGAAGGGACTCACCTTTGCATGCTCACTCGAACACATTTTATATACAATCAAACATTCCAAAATAAATCATGATAAAAATAATACTATGCTTAACTTGAATAGACTAACAACCTAATATGAATAGCACAAATCCATCCTATAAACACTGGCATGTGATAAACTAACCTAACATGATTACTAACCTAAAAGACTTAAACATGCATGAACTTAATCCTAAATATCTAATCCTAATATGGTATGACTAAAGAAGAATAGAAGAAGAGAAATATGCATATATATTAAAAAATAAACTAGCCTATCATGCATACTAAAGAAATATGGAACCTAAACTATGCATGCTAACACTGAACTATATCCTATGCATACTAATAATGAACTAAATCCTATGCATACTAAGGAAATAAAAACCTAACCTAACATGATTAAAGAAGAAAAAGAAGAAGAAGAATAAGAAGAATAGAAAAGAAAACTACTAACCTCTTTCTCTGTCTCCTTGCTTCAAGCCTTCTCCTCAAGCTCCAAGCCTTCTCCTCAAGCTCCAAGCCTTCTCCTCAAGCTCCAAGGACTCCAAGAACCTCAAGGACTTTAAAACTTAAGCTAGAGTGCTATGGGGGAAGCTTGTGCAATTGCTCAAGCCTCTACTCTCCAAGCTAGCTCTCTAAAGCTTTTTTATGTGTCTTGAAACTGATTTCAGGGCCCTCTATTTATAGGGAGGCCTGAGTTTGATCAATGGTTGAGTTTAAATCTCTTAGGAGTGATCCAATGGCTCAAAACCAGCCTTCCAAGGTGTTCATACTCATCCAAAAGTCCCCATGGCCGAACTGGACACATGGCAGGGCTTGGAAGAGTCCCAGGCAGAAAGAACACTGAAAATTAGCAGTAATTGGCTAAAAGGATCGACGACCATCCACTCTAGGACGGTTGGCCGTCCCTAGGTGGACGGCCATCAATCCCCCATCTCCAAAAATGCCCTATGTGGGCCTGTCTCAGCCCGTTTCGACCCGGTTTTGACTTTTTCCTACTTTTCGGACCCGTTTTAAGTCCAAATTTGATGATTCAAGCGCCAAAATGATCGTGATTCGATTTTACATGTTTTAAGAAGTGTTTGAAGTGAAAATGCATTGACCAAGGTCAAATATTTAGGGAAAATTCGACCGATTAGCTGTTTAGGGCCTGCCAGGCCCAAATTAGGGTTTTGAAATTTGCTAACCGATTGCTTTCGAAATCATTTATTCTTCTTGAAACAAGTTTTAAAATATTTTAGGAAAGTTTCTTGAAGCCTTTAAAGGCTTTGGTTTAATAAAAATATCGAATTCCGGTCGCTTCCGGTCGAAACCCTAATCTAGGCTTTGAAAGGGCCTTTCGAGCTTCGAGAGCCAAATATGAGCCAGAAGGCTCTACAGATCTTGCCATTGATCAACTTAGCTACCGAACACACTTTATATATCTATGCCAAAGTCTCGAGACCATTCGAGACAAGATCGACATTCATTCAGGGCTTTTGTGATTCAAAGGACAAAACTGCCCTTCAGTCACAAAAGGCCTTATTTTCTATCAAGCCTGGCTCGGATTGCCATGAAATTTTGCAGGGATGTTCCTAGACTCTCTAAAAACCTAATGCAAAAAGAACCGACTCAATCTGACCTAAAAACACACATGTGATAATGACCTCTATCTAATTACCCACAAAGGTAAAACTGGGAACTTAGGGTTTTGACACCCTAGTTCATTTCTAATCACAAACAACCATTCATGACCATACTCATGGTAAAAAATGGATGTCTACAGAGGTCATTTCTAGGACACGCTGGCTTTTATAGGAGGTTCATTAAGGGTCTTAGTGGTATTGCGCGACCCTTGTGTAATCTTTTAGGAAAGGATGTCTCTTTTGAGTGGGGGCATGATTGTGAGGTCACTTTTTGTAGATTTAAAGAAATGTTAACTTCACCTCCTATCATGCAAATACCCGACTGGACTTTACCCTTCGAAATCATGTGTGATGCCAGTGACTTTGCCATAGGAGCGGTATTAGGTCAAAGGATAGATAAAAAAACACATGTGATCTATTACGCTAGTAGGACAATGAATGATGCCCAGAGAAATTACTGAGAAAGAGCTGCTAGCGGTGGTTTTTGCCTTCGACAAGTTTCGGTCGTACATCTTAGGTTCACCTATTCTAGTCTTTATGGATTATGCGGCACTAAAATACCTTTTGACAAAACAAGATGCCAAACAAAGACTGATTAGGTGGATTCTACTCCTCCAAGAATTTAATTTGACAATTAAAGATAAGAAAGGAGTTGAGAACGTTGTCGCCGACCACTTATCTAGGATATCCTTTGATGATTCTGTTGACACCATCCCCATTTCAGAAACTTTTCCTGATGAGCAACTGTTTGCTCTTTCTAATTGCTATTGGTTTGCTGACATAGTGAATCATATCGTAATTGAACAAGTTCCTGCCCACTGGAGTGCCCAGGATAGGAACAAATTCTTGAGAGAGGTGCAGAAGTATTTCTTTGATGACCCTTACCTCTTTAAGCATTGCCCTGATCAAATCTTGAGAAGATGTGTGCCTGATAATGGAATACCTAGTATCATGTCTTTTTGTCATAGTGAGGCATATGGGGGTCACTTCTCTACTAGGAAGACTGCCGCTAAAATCTTATAATGCGGTTTCTATTGGCCTACCATGTTCAAAGACTCTTTTGAGTTTTGCAAAACCTGTGAGCGTTACCAACAGTTAGGAGGAGTCACTAGGAGACACATGATGCCTCTCACACCCATCATAGTTATTGAGATTTTCGATTGTTGGGGCATCGATTTTATGGGACCTTTCCCATCCTCTTTTGACAAACTCTATATTCTTCTGGCAGTAGACTATGTGTCCAAATGGGTAGAGGCAATCCCATCTAGAACCAATGACCACAAAGTTGTTTTGAAATTCTTGAAAGAGAATGTCTTGTCTAGATTTGGGGTGCCTAAGGCAATAATTAGTGACAGCGGTTTGCATTTTTGCAATCGCCCATTTGAAACTCCAATGAAAAAATATGGGGTCACCCATAAAGTGTCAACCGCCTACCACCCACAGACAAATGGCCAAGTAAAGTTGGCCAATAGGGAGATTAAGCACATCTTAGAAAAGACGGTTAACCCCAATAGGAAAGATTGGTCACTTCGCTTGACTGACGCTTTATAGGCATACCGCACTGCCTTAAAAACTGTTTTAGGCATGTCCCCCTATCGCATTGTCTATGGCAAGGCCTGTCACCCGCCGGTTGAAATGGAACAAAGGGCCTTTTGGGCCAGTAAGCAATTAAATTTTAATCTTGATGTCGCAGGTTCGCAGAGGAAGCTCCAGCTGAGTGAGCTTGAAGAAATTAGGCGAGATGCCTATGAGAAAACTAGAGTGTACAAGGATAAAATGAAAGCTTTTCATGATAAAAACATTACTCTCAAATCTTTTCAGCCAAATCAGAAAGTCCTTCTGTATAACTCTAGGCTGCACCTCTTTCCTGGTAAGTTAAGGTCCCAATGGGTGGGGCCTTTCATTGTCAAAACTGTGTTTCCTCACGGGGCTATGGAGATTGAGAATCCCAAAAATGGCAACGTTTTCAAAGTGAATGGACAACGACTTAAACCATTTTTGGAAAACTTTTTGCGTAAGACTGTGGTTGAGGACCTAGTGGACCCAGTCTACCAATATGCCCCATCTGAGTAAACTCTAGTGTTATTCTTTGTTAATAATCTTTTATTATTCTTTTTCCCTTTTATTTCATTGGACTTGTGGATATTCTAACCCTTGTGCAGGATATAGCAGATTCATAGGCGATACACAGATGCTTTTGTTCCCTTTCTCTCTAATTTTGTCTTGGATGCTTATCTTTTCATGCATTGAGGACAATGCACATTTCAAGTTGGAGGGGGAGGTACATTTGTGTTGATACTTCAACCAGGGAAATTTTTGTTTCAATTGCACAAAATACTCATTTTGATTCAAAATTTTTGCGAATAGTGCTATTTGAACTTTCAATCTTATGCTTATATGTGAATGTACTTAGAATCCTCTGAATTATGCTTTGGTTTAATCCCATGCTGTTGTCTTGAACTCTCCTATATGCACTTGCACACCAATGAAGCATTTCGAGCTAGTTAATGTAGTTAAGCAATGATTCAAGTGATGCATCCATCCATTTTGTTTCCTTAGAAATCCATGGATCCATTATGCATTTTGTTTATGCTAAGGAGGAATTTTGTATCTAAATCCATGTTCATAGCCACTCGTGCTAAAAAATGCCATTCAAGCATGCTCATTTTATTCTATTACATTCTGCTCAATGGGGAACATTTATACATGTTTAAAAAGTGATTTTAGGCCATGTTTGAACATTTGATCCTAAATTCTTCCTTGAGTCACCATTAGCACCCTACTTGAGCCTAAAAGTTGTCATTTTTCATTGAACCATAGTAGCCGGGGGTAAATTTTGGTTCAAAAGCTTGGGGAAGGTGTTTTTGAAGTGTGTTGTTGTATGAAAGTCCTTTTGGGTTGTTTTGTATGAACAAATGAGAAGAAATTTAAAAATTTTGGATTTTGAGGACCAAATGATGAATTTTTATGTTGCTGCAAGCTATTAACGGTAATGGAATATGTATTACCGGTAATAGAATTTTAGTATTATTTTGGTGCAGAGGCAATGCAGTTTATTACCGGTAATAGGTTTTGTTAAAAAGGGCAGTGCAGAGTATTACCGGTAATGAATAAGCTATTACCGGTAATAGGGTGCGAAATTCATTTTTAATGCATAAATTACTTACCATGTCAGCCTCTTTTGTCCAATCCCCTTTAGCCACCTAACCCTCACTACCCCACATATAAAACCCCCAAAATTTCAGCCTACCCCACACGCATCCTCTCAACTCCAAGCCCTAATTCTCTCTAATCTTCTTCTTCCCCAAATCACTCCCCCAAACCCTCAATCCGAACCCCATCCATCACCCAGTCCACCATATTCGCATCAGCAGCCTCAAATTCTTCTCTATCATACTTCTTCTCATTCCATCTCACCATCATTTTCACCACCATTGTGGGCATTCGTGATTAGAGGGGGTGTTGATTACTTTTGGAAGTAAGTTGCCACAACAAGGGGTAAGTTCTTTCTTGAGTTCTTGGTTATTTTGAAGTCTTACTTTGAAGTTTGAATCTACATTACTTGCTGAAATGGAGATGGGTTATTTTGCTACATTTTGTTTCATTTGCTTGTTACTTTGGGATAAGTTTATGTTGGGTTGTGCTACGAATCTGGTTGGGAGGAAATGCTTGAATTGTGTGATGAGGTGTATGGGTGATGGTTGTTTGGTTCTACTGGAAATGGGAGTTTGGGATGTCTTGGCTGCTTTGTTGGTTTTGTTTTGTGTTTTGGGTATGATTTTGGTTGCAACAGCTCGCACCAAGAGTGTTTCCTCTAAAGGAAAGGCTAAAATGGTTGAGAAAGTTGTTGAGAAGTTTGTGAAAAAGAGGAAGGGAAGTCATTCCCAACCTGTAAAAGGGGGTGAAGGGAATTCAAAACCTAAGATAAAGGTAAAACCCCAATGGTTGATGAAGAAGGGCACACTTATGAAGAGCTAGTCGACTTAGCCCTTCAGAAGCCCCTTGCTAAATCTTGGGATCATTCCATTGCCTCAAGATGTTTCAAATGTAAAAGGGCAACTGCTTTGGTAACCTTCGAAGACTCCCATTTGACTAAGCAGGCAATCACCACTCAAGGTCTCCACTTCCTAGGTGATAACATTAAGGGGTACATCCCCTCTTTTGTAAGAGACTTCTACACCAACATGGATGAAGACAGCAATCAACCCAATGTTTTGAGGACAGTTATAAATGGGAAACCCATGGTGGTCACTCCACAGTCCATTGCCTCATGCTTGGATTACACTCGACCCCCAACTAGCTCTAATCCTTTTCCGCTTCGCCCTTTGGTTAATAAGTCTCCTGCTGACTTGGCCCAAGTTGTGTGCGCAAGAACCCCAGAAGGTTCAAACAAGATTTCTCGCAAGGCTGCTCAAGGTCGAATACCCTCTGATGTATAAGCTTATTTTCTACAGCCTGAGACCCCAAGGACTCGAAAAGAAACCAAGACTTGATGACATCAAATTTTTGTACGAAGTTATGCACGAGAGTGTCATTGACCATGCTATGGTGATTTGGGGAGCTATGATGATTTCCCTAAGGCAAGTTGGAAGAGCCACATGCTTTTTCCAGCCTTAATTACTCAACTAGCTTTTGCCCAAGGTATCAAGAAGCCCAGTCGTGAGGAAATGGTCACCCCGAAGTTTGGTAGTCTTACTTTTGGCACTCAGAGGAAGAGTGATGCAGTGAAAATAAGAGAAGAGGATCCTTGCCCTCCTTCTACTAAATCTTCTGGTAATACCAATGCTCCTACCAATGAATCCTCTAGTATTTCTCCACCGAAGCATTTAGAAAAGAAGATTCGAGGTTGGTTCAAACTTATAATGGGAAAACAGAGACAACTTGAATACATAATTGAATCAATGGTGAGAGAGCAGAGAAGTTTGAAGGGCCTGGATGATGTTGTTCCCCATTATCCTCCTAACTTGGAGGATGGGATATCTGAAGAACTAGATGAGGCTGGGTCTGAAGAAGATGATGGATCAGAAGAGGAATGTAGTTCTGGGGATGATGGTTTTGATGATGCTGAAGAATGATGGAACAGTGCTTGTGGGGTAGCTTAGGTTTGTAATTCTATTTTGGGTGTTTTACTTTTGCTAATCTTATTAACTTTGGATTGTGAATTGGGATTTCAAGGGTAGCTAGGGTAGTGATGTTGGCACATAGGGTGGTGAACCCAAGCTGTATTTAGCCAACATCTATTTTGTTTTGAAAGCCCTTTTTGTACCCTTGGTCATTATACGCTGAATGAAGACCTTTTTGATTTCCTACATTAATTTTGTTCTCCTTTGAGCATTCCTTCATTTGAGTGATTGAATTATGCATTCTATCTTGATTTCCATTTATATCTGCTAAGTTCTTCTCCGTATCATCTGCCAGTCACTGTAGTAGCTTGTTGTGCTCTTGCTGTACTGCATTTTCTTGTTCTGAATTGCACCATTGGCACCATCACATTCACCTGGAGAGTCCTGCTTAGCTATTTCAAATCCTAGCATTATTTGTGAGGTGGAAGTATTTACTTGTAATAGTGTAATGAAAGTGAGTTCATGAAGCTCTGTTTTGTTCTTCCTTTTGTTTTTAGTCTCTTGCTAAGGACTAGCAAGATTTAAGTTGGAGGGGGTGTTGAAATTGTGCTTATTTTATACTCTTTTCTCTTCTTTTTGTTATCTTTTTACTTACATAATTGTTAGGATTAGGTGTTTTTTATGTTTTTTATGTTTTCTATTGTTTTTGTCTCCTGCAGGTTAAACTACCCCTTTTTCTCGCCTTTTATGCATTGATGGAAGTGAAATGGAAGCCATGAGATCAACTCGTGTGGCCTTTAGCTCTTTGTGTTCATATTTTGGTGAAGGATGTTTATGATGCATGTGTTGTCTTCATTGTGGCTGAAAAAGGGATTTTTGTCAAGTTGAAGAAGCTATTACCGGTAATGGAAATGTTATTACCGGTAATAGATTGAAGTATTTATCAAAGTGAAGTGCAGAGAAGACTATTACCGATAATGGAAATGTTATTACCGGTAATAGAGTTCGGGATTTTGATTTTGCTTTGTAATTTGCCACTTAAGCTGAGGGCTTTTTAGGATTTTTTTTTCCCTCATTCTTTGTAACCCTAGAGGGGGTATTTAAGCATCTCTTCCCCGCTGAGATGGGGTTCTTGACTTGTTCTTAGATAGCTCATTAGTTTAACCTAGGTTTTCTTACGTATTTTATGTTTTCTTTGCTAGTTTAGGTTAGTTCTTAGTTATTTCTTGTCACTCCTACTTTGTAATCATAGTTTAGGTTGTTTTTCTTGAATTCTAATATGGTTTGTAAGCTACATTTACGTTTATTTATCAAGTGTTAGCATTTATTACTTGTTCTTAACATTTATTGTCATTGCCTTATGCATGCACTTACTTTTCATGGCTAGCTAAACACTCAAGGTGGATTCTATGGTGGATTTCCTCTCCAAACCCTAGGTAAATGTGTTTTTCTCATTTTAAAGCTTCAATGTCAAATGGAATGTTGTTTTCCTACTCTCTCACCTTATGAACCCTTGTAGTTTCATATTTATGACCGAAATACAACCAGTAAGTTGTTGTATTTGGGTTAATGAGCACATATGCATTCTACTTGTTTGTGAAAATGCCAATGAGAGTGAAGAACTACATTCCATCATTTGTCTCACCATTTATGAATTTATATTGCTAAATCCTCCATTCAAAACCATAGCTCAAATGGATTCTTGAATGTGCATTGTATGAGAAAGCACGTATCATAGGTTTGGAAGGAAAGAAACCATAGGATCCATCCTCTTTTATTTGCAAGTTTCCAAACAAACTTCTTGCCATTAACTTGGCACAAATCACTTTCAACAACCAACCAACCCATATTTTTCACTTTTATTTGTATTCATTGGGTAGCATAACCTAAAAATCACTAGAACCTATTCCACTCTCTATGGATATGACCTAGGAACTTCCTAGTTTCATTGCTTGACGACCATAGGACTCCTACGCTTGGGATCTTATGCGCACACATCATTTTACATTCAAGCATCGTGCTTATGGTAGAGGTCAGTATCATGACCTTCATAATCCTGATCTTGGTGGGTCTCCTCCTTTGTCACCACCTAGGGTTGAACCCACTGATCCATGGCTGAATCACCCTGTGTGTTGTAAGCGTCAGGTTGACAATACTAGTCTTGGTGAAGATAACCTCATCATTCGGCATCTTGATTTGTATCATCTTCGTATGTTCTTTGACCCAATTGAATTTTACATCCCTGAGATTGTCCGTGACTTTTATCGTTATGCCAGCTTTGTTAACTGTGGTGAGGGTGCCTTACACTTTCTATTTAGAAGTTCTGTTGTTACCATTACTCCAGGGAGGATTGGTAAGTTTTTGGAGCGCAACAGACCTTCTCGTCCTCAATTTCCTCCTGCTGCTGGTAAGGGTCCTGCGAATGACTTTCTTATCCATGAGTTATATGTGTATCCTTCTGATTATAAGACTCAATTTGTTCAGGGTTGTTTGCATGAGGAGTATAGATTGTTAAATTTGATTGTTTGGAAGAACCTTGTTCCTATGGGTCACCGTCTACACTTTCATGCTGATTGTGCTCAGCTGCTTTTTGCAATGAAGAGTGGGAAGTCCATTGACTTTCCTAAGTTGATTTTTGACTACATGATGAAGACTGTGATGTCTACCAGTCGATCCTCTGCTCTTCCTTTCGGGGTGATGGTCACTCTTATGTGTCTAGAGCATTCTGTTCCTGTTTCTGATTCTGATTCGCGTGTGCCTTCGATTCCGGGTGATATCACTGTTATGTCTCTATCTAGGAGCACTGCTACCTCGACACTGGATCCTGAAGCTTCTGGCCCTCATCTGCTCGTTCTGCACGTCGTTATACGACCATGAATTCTTTATCTACTTAGCTACGTCGTGTATTTGATTCTATCAAATGCCTGACTGACCATCAAATTGTGATGAATGGGGTTCAAGTCCAAAACCATGATCGGATTCAGCGCATTGAGCAACGTCTTCGTTTGCCTACTCCTTCGGATCCTCCTGTTGTTCATCATCCACTTATTCCTCCAATCGAAGAGGAGTCTGGTTCTGAGTCTGAGGAGGGCTCTAAGGATGAGTCTGGCTCGAGTGGTGATGAGGCTGCTGAGGGACTTGTTCTGTGTTTGATGTTCTTTTTGTGTTCCCTTTGTCATTCGTGACAAAAAGGGGGAGTTGTGGTGTTTGTTTTGGTGGTTGTTTTGGTTTTGTTTTAGGATGTTTAAGTTTAAGTTTGTTTTGTAGTTCATTTCCATATGCTGTTTTGAAATGTCTTGTATCAACTTTCCTTATGATGAAATGAAATTACCCGTGTTCCTGTTTACTTTAATGTCCTTGTTTGAGCATGATTGTTATCATATTATCTTTAATGCTCGTTGTTGGCTTTATGGGTTTCACTCTTGTTTAGTAATTGATTTTGATGATAACAAACATTGTGCTATGAATATTATATTATGCATATGTTATTTGAATTGTAAATAATTATACCTTTGTTGCACTTGTTATTAGTAAAAAATATCTTGTGAAAATTATTGCGCTCTCTAGTATATACTTTGCAATCACAGGATTCATGAAATTGATATATGAAAATCTACCATGCACTCCTTTATTGAAGATCAAGCATGGAAGCCTATCTCAAGCCTAGCACAAGCTTGGAGCTCATTTAAATGATTCTTTTTAAAGACTTGTGTGAGTTTAGGATTTATCATGTAAATCTCTCATTAGATATTGAACTTATTATGTCTTGTGGACTCAAGCGTCGTTGTGGGTAGTATTACATTTCTTGTACTTGTTCATTCATAGTGTTTTTTGTGCTCATGAGATTTTTTACCCGTTAGGGTTTTCCTCGTAAAATCTGGTGTTCTTTGTTGTTGTTGTTTAATATTTCATATTATGTCAACTGAACACTAATTAATGGCTGGGTAAATTAATTATCATTTTTCATTCAAGAAATAGTTTCCTCAGAATTTCAATAAGTAATAAACTTTTATACAAAGGTTATTTTGGTTATTTAGTAAGATAAGTCAAAGCAGGAATAAAAAATGGAGCGCCAGAGCTCTCCAATAGCTAGGGATGTCAACGGGGCGGGTTTTGGACGGGTCACCCCTTCCCCGACCCCGTCCCCGTCCCATTTAAGAATATTCCATCCCGTTCCCGTCCCAAACCCGTGACGGGTCAGGTTTATAAATCCCATTCCCGTCCCAATTAAAATATCCCATTCCGTTACCGCCCCATCCTGTCCCATTTATTTTGGCGGGGCGGGCAGGACGGTGCGGGTTAAACGGGTCATGCCATAATGCACAACACTTAGTTATAACAACACTTAGATAAATTAAGGATATTCAGAATGAAAAAAGAGAGAAAATGGGGGGTTTATCCCCAAAGTTCTTCCAAAAAAAAAAAAAAAACAAAATTCCACTGGGAGTATGTTAATTGTTAAGGATTAAGTATCAGCTTTTTTATACTACACTATTTATTCAATGAAGCATTGGACCATTTAATAATAGGAAAAAACAAATATATATATATATTTGTAGTACTGTGTTGTGGAAAGAGAGAGTGCGCCTACTTAATCTTTGTAGTTTTTACCCCTTCATGTCCAAAAGAGAAGCGGCATATACAGAGAGAGAGAGAGGGGGGGGAAGGTTAGGTTTGATGAGGCGCCTGATACAGCATCGCCGGCAACGAGCTTCCGCCGGATTTGAGGGAGAGGAGCTCTGTATCAGGCCTGAGATGAGGGAGCGGAGAGAGAGAAGAAGAAGAAGAAAGGAGAGGAGAGAGTCCAAACTAGCCCAGCCGACCACCTTTTCTATTCCTCTTTCTTTTTTCCTTGATCTTTGTGCATCATCCCAATCGTCCAAACCATCCAACGGCTAAAAGAAAAACGACAGTAAATTTGATTTTACAGCTGGCCTGATAACAGAAGAATTGTATATATATATATATATATATATATATATATATATATATATATATATATATATATATCAAACCTTGATGCTATCCATTGTAATCAAGGAATCTTTGCTCCCTTTCTCCTGTGAAGATGGTTCTTGAAAGGACATGAGCTTGCAGCCATTCTTTCTATCAACTGTAACTATCTGAAACCAGAAGAAAACCATAGATATAGCAATAGATGACGAAAATTTGAAAAGTCCAACTTAGGTCCAAAAATTTACCAACCCAGCAAGTACCATAGCAATAAACAAACCAATTAAATCCTCAAAAAATGAAATAGTTCTGGTAATGTGAAAAGACACGAACAGATCCATCAACTAGTTTGTGAATTTGGGCTTGCTGACCATCATATCTGAATATATACACACACATGCACACACCAGTTCAGAAGGTAATGTGAAGTAATTAGCATGAAAAAAAAAAAGTAAAAAAAAAAAATCAGAAATGTGTTTAAGACATTTCCATAAACCATATGAAAGATTATAAATAATCACTCTCTCTCTTCTGAGAAGAAAGTGAATTGTGTGAAGTGAATAAAGCAAAGAGTAACACAACTGCTCTTTATAAATGAGGAAGAACAAAGAGAAAAAAAAAATCACATAACCCTGAAAGGGAAATCCCAACCCTGAGTTAACAAATAATGAAAGAAACATCAAGAACAAACATGAACAAGACATTTTGATTTCAGCACTTTAATACACCCAAATTATAATGATTAATAAAATTTGTTTATCAGCTGATATAATGGCAGATATACAGAAGACTGGAGCTCCAGTTTGAAATGATGCTAAGGACTGAGAACTTCAAAGGTGGAGACTGGACTCACTGGAGGCGTTCAACACTTCAGTTTTGCCGTGAGCGGTGAGCAGAGCAGCGGAGAACAATGGTGCGATGGAGGTTTGGTGGTCGACGGCGTAGAGCAGTGGCGTGATGGAGGACTGGTGGTTGACGGCACAATGGAGGACTGGTGGTCAACGGAAGATGGCGCGGCTGAGGGTTTCTCTCAATCATTCATTTCAGCCTGAAAGGATTCGAAGGAAATGAGGGTTTCTCTCTCATTTAGTCATTTGACTCATTTTTAGGGTTTGTCTTATGAGGGTATGATGGTATTTTTAGTGAAAAAATAAGGGTATAACAGTAATGTCAAGTTCAAAATAATTGTATTTAATATATATATATATATATGGTCAGGTTGGGTTTATAAGTGCATATCCCGAACCCGCCCCGAACCCGACCGGGTTTTAAAAATCAATCCCAAACCCGCCCCTAACCCTATTAGAATATCCCAAACCCGTACTAATAAGGGTGGGGCGGGTACCCGATTTGACCCGAGAAATTAACATCCCTACTAATAGTGCCACCCTTTGGGAAAATGAGTTCAAATTTTCAGAAAAATTGAAGGGATAATTGGCCAAAAGTCCTATTTTAGGACCTTTTAATGCATAAAGTCCTCTTATAAGAATTTTTATTTTAAAAGTCCTATTAAAAAATATTTTATTGTTTAAGGTCTTATTTTCTCAGAATTTATTTTTTAAGAGACTGAAATGCCCTCATTTCATTTCTTTGTTCATCTTCACATCCTTTCTCTCACAGTCTCCGATGAAGGTCTGCTTGCACCATCTAAAGTTCCGCCCGGCGAAATTCTTCGTGTAGTTTGCAGCGTGAATGGAGCTCTCGGCGTGGTGTGAAGATCGGTGGAGATCAGTGGTGATGTTGCCGATGATGTGCATGGAGGAAGAACAAGAAGTAGAGCTCATAGCCAGTGTTGCAGACGCTTGCAATATCATCGCCAACCAAAACTAAGAATACCTATGTCCGATTTGCAAATCTACAAACCAAAACTAATAGAAATGCTGATGGCCGACGTCTGATGGAGAACAACGGCCGGATTGATCCTTATCGGCGGTTCAGACGTCTCGCTCCTCTCGCAATTTCGCTACTTTAGTCTACAGGTTGTGGATTAGGAAGATCTTGATGCTCCCAAGGTTCTTCGTTGCATCGATTCGCCATCTAACCTATCAATTTGCACTTGCATAAACTTGCTGGCCAATCTACACGAGCATCAACTCACCGGCAACTGTTCGTGGAAGAATAGTTTCATTTTCTTATCGACTCGCCAGCCAATTTACATGTCCATTTTCTCATCAACCAAACAATTGTTCCGGTGAGCTCTCCTTTTTTTTATTTGGATTAATTTATGGTTTGATTGTTTGAAAAATGTAGGACAAAGAAATAAATTTTCATTAAAAAAATTAATTTTTTGTTTGGTTGACGATAAAATGGAGGAAAAAAAAAAAGTTTGTTTTTTCTTGTACTTTTAAATTTTTTTTTTTTCGATGTAGTGTACTGCGATTTCGGTGTGGGAACTTGGGATTCCGGCGTAGGAACCCAAGATTTCGACGTAGTGAACTCCGGGATCCGGCGTAGAAACTCGGGATTCCAATATAGTGAACTAATGGGTTCGACGTAGTGACCTTGAGTGTCTAAGATGGGGTGAACTTCAGGTTGGGATTGAAGGTTGTTTGGGAAAGGAAGGATATTTTTGTCCAGTTCATACCAAAAGGACTTTTGGTATAAAAATCTTTTGAGAGGTTTTTTGGCATGAAGATCATAAAGGAGGAACGTTGGCCAAATTCCCCAAAATTGAAGAGGCGATAATTTAAGATAGCTTTGCTCCACCAGTCGTCGTCAATCTCTTCTCCTTCTCTTCGACTTCTATTTTCTTTCCTGTGTTTAGGGCTTTTCCCCCTATTCTCGTTATCTTTCCTCATTCTTCTGCAGCCCATTCTCTCTCTCTCTCTCTCTCTCTCTCCCTCTTTTTCCCTTCCATTTATTTTCAATATTACTCTTTGTTCTACACACGGCCTGCAATTCATCTGCTTTTTCATCTCTCACTGAGACAACAGAAAGTAGCCTGAGGTATGTGTTGTAATTTTTTCATTTAAAATTTTTTTTTGTTTGTAGTAGATGGTGACCTAAAGTTTGGGCTTTTAAGGTGAATGAACAACTAGCTTTGGGTGATTCTCTAAATTTTCTGCTGATTGGTCTTTAATTATATTGTTTTTCCAGCAAAAGAAAGGTGAATTTGTGTTTTTTAGGGTTTAGAGAATAGAAAATTTGATTTGATGTAGATTTGTGAGATTAGGGTTTTGATTTGAAAATTTTCCATTGAAATATAATTTATATTTTATATCGAATAGGGTTAGGATTTAGGATTTTTTTTAATGAATTTTTGACAAATAGATTATAAATGACAACAAGTTCCAATTAAAATTGATTTTAATGCGAACTAGACAACTTGACAGGTTCCGAGCCGGCCTGCTCTTTGGGTTTCTTCAGTTCTTTCCCTTTTTTTTTTTTGGCAATTCTTTCACCGTCAACGTCCGGTGTTGGAAAAAGGGTTTTTTGGGTTGCATTTGGGTTTTGATTTGGCGATAGAAGAACAAAGTTCGGGGTTTGTTACGGGATTTTGGGATTTTGTTTACTAATTGATTTTTGTATTGTTGGACTGAAGCTATTCTCTCTGTTCTGGTCATCATCATCATTGTCAACATCTTGTTTGTTTTCTAGGGTTGTTGAAAAAATCTATAAAACAACAGAGTTTAGTTTCAAAGACCCAAAAACCTCAACGTTTGTTCTATGATCTCTCTTTCCCTGCCTTGTATTCTCCTGCGAGTATGTGAGATTGTTGCTCCAAAATTGAAAGGAGGAGTATGATGGGTAAGAAGCAACAAAGGACCGGTAGGTTTTCAGTGGGAATATGCGTTCTTGCAGTGGATGATGGCCCCATTTGCCTCATAGTGTTGGATGGTATACTTTGAAATGCCAGTATCAGTGTTCGATTCTTATTTTTTTTTTCCTTTATAGAAATTTTTCACTCGTTTTGGGTTTTTTATATACTCATACCTGTTTGGTTGCTAAAATGTAGGAAATGGATAAAGTTGATTTTGAAAATTGAAAATGGAGGAAGTGAACCAACACCTTTTCTAATTTTTCAAAATTGAAAATGAAAATAGTTTTTTTTTGAAAGTTTTCATTAAAAATGAAAACAGATAGCGTTTCACAAACCAAACAGGCCCTAACTGATCCTCATTTTTTTACTCCATCATTTCCTACAGTTTGTTTCAACCTATCTTTAATATTGGAATTGATTTCGATCAATTTGGACATCAAGGTTTCTTTTTAATTAAGCTTAGCTTATGCCTTAGTAGAAATTACAAACCCTATAGGTGTTCTAAGATCTTAACGGGACATGTTTGTTTCAACCCGTCTTAAGTATTGGAATTGGTTTTGATCAATTTGGACCTTATTTGAACATTTTGGTATCAATGTTCTGTCCTAACTCCTAATTAAGCTCCTAAATTTGAGAACACTAAGACTATGTTTGGATGTGAAATTTAAAAGAGGAACTTACAGTAAAAATGGAATTTAAAATTCTGTGAGGCCAAATTTTTTGTTTGAGAAACTAAATGTAGAACTTACAAATTTAAGGAGGGATTTAAATCCCCAAGATTCCAAATCCAAATACCTTTCTAGAGGTGTTATTTCACAAACTCCGATTTGGTGGGGATTTCACAAAATCATCTTCTCTCCCTTCAATCCCGATTCTCTTTTCAATCCCAACTCCCCCAATCTCTCCCACCAAACTCCAGAAATGTTGAGCTACTGAGAACTCAACAGGTTCTCTCTCCCACCACTTGACATTGATTCATAATATTATCTCCACTATAATTTTAATCATCTAATACATAAGCTCATAAGCTTGTGCAAGATATTTTATGGCTCATGCCAATGTATCATTTGCACTATTCTCATCGAGATGGAAAACAAAATAGTTAAATAAGTCACTCAACATGTTTTTTTTTTACCTTTCTTGTTGAGTAAATAGTTTAGATCATTCAACACTTTTTCCTTTCCACTTCCAAATGAATGTTGATTTTGTAAAATTTTTATTAAAATTGGATTAAATACGAACCTTTAAGCAATTGTCTTTTCTTTGGATCCATGTTATCTAGCAAACTGTTTTGTTTCTTTTTCATGACTAATTCAAATAAATACAAACATTTTCAATAGGTTTTTTTTTTTTTTTTTTTTTTTTCTTATCTTCATCTAGTAAACCAAAGCTTTAGTGGTTGTAATGTGCTAAATCCATCTTGGCCTCGGTAAGATTGTGCATGGTATGGAATATTATGATTGCTATGCATCAAGAAGGTTTCCAATGCTCCCCTTTTTATTTATTTGCTTTTGATAACACATGTTTTATTTTCTTAAACATATATTATTTGAATTGTTTCTCTTTAGCATCAACAAATTTATCTCCTTAATGTATAGATTCTATTTTTTTCCCTTTAATATATAGAAAACTCAAATGAAATCTATTTGATCCTTCAAGCATTGACTTTGTTCTGATAAGGATTTGATTATATATCCGTGCTAACATATTTGTTTTTTTTTTTTGTAAAACTTAACATATGTTACTTGAATTATAACATATTATGTTTGTGTAGATATAAGTCCATGAGAAACAAATTTTGTAAGATAGATTAAACTTGTTGAAAAAGAATGTATTTCTTTTCATATATCAATCAATTATTTTCTCAATGCTTGTTTTTGCTTTTTATCTTCTTTTTTTTTATTTCTTGAAATTATTGAGCAACATTTTATCATATTTGTTCCAATTTTTAGGGTTTTTTCGTGTAAGGTTGGTCAATTCAAGCAATCCTTTTGGAAAAAGGTCTCCTCCTTTCAATCTCTTGATATGGATCCAAAGGCTGCACGGATTGCTCGAGAATCTCTTGACCTGGTATTTCACATGTCAAATATACTTGACACGGGGCTTGATCGTCAAACCCTCTTGGTCCTCGTTGCCCTTTGTGACCTAGGATTGAATCCTGAAGCACTAGCTGTCGTCATTAAAGAACTCCAAAGTGAACCTTCCTCCTCCTCTCCAACGTCGGCAACTCCATCATCTGTTCCCTAAACTGGTATGTGGTATCTTCTGCTAATTGTCAAAAAGAAAAAACTTTAGTTGACCATTACTCTAAGCAACCTCCTTTATATACATAATTTTTTTTCTACTTTAAGTTATCTGCATCATCTGTGATTACTTTCCATGCATTTGTATAGATGTAAGACTGTCATTTATTAGCCTCTGACCTCATATTCTCCCACTTTTGTATTTGGTCTTTTGTATTGGCTGGTCCATTTCCCATATTTTGTTCAATGCCTTTAAATTTAGTCTCCAACTATAATGAAAAGGGCATGCAATTTCGAATCAACCATTAGGGTCAAAAGGATGAAACTATAGAACTCTAAATAATCGATTGTTAGCTACTAACTTTTCTCTGGCTGTATATGATGAAATTCCCATTCAGTAAGAGGTGTTTGAATGTCCTATAGGAATTGAATCAATTCATTATGTTCTCATTTGAGGATACAGTTTTGTAGTACAATATAATGACATCACCATTGTCACTAATATAATTTAGTAGTAAGGTCATTTATTGGAAATGTACGTAAAGAGGCACATTAGAACTCCCCTATATAAAACTTGCTACGTAGAAAATGACACATTAACCAAACCAATTGGAACGATATATTAGTAAAAAAGCGGCTGTCTGTGTCTGTGCGATGTTCGTATCAATATGGACGGGATGGATTCTCCTATTATCTTCCATTGATCAATTAATTCCAGCTATGTACCTCAAGAGCCAAACCTAATCAATATGTGCCCTCTTCTTTCGATGTGTTCGACCCGTCACTTAAACTTCCTTTAATATAAGAAGGAAGCCATGAGCCTTATGTAGAAAGAAGGTTTCTTGAAGCTGCAAATGTGAAAATGTGTTGATTCAATTTAGATGTGACATTTAAACACCTAAAAACTTTTCCATTATATGGTCTTGTTCTATCCGATTGGACCTTAAATCAGAACAGAAGAAAAAAAACTTATGGATATATGGTTTGCTCTTTTCTTGGAATAAAATCCAATAACTAAATAAAGCTCAAGTTTATACTTCTTGGTTGAGGGTAAGGTCTAGGGGTGGCAAATAGGTGCGTATGGGTTGGGCCATAAAATGCCATTACCCATTTATGACCCATTTAACTAGTACCATGTCTTGACCTACCTGTACCCATACCCATATACCATGGGTTGACCCGACCCACACCATAAATCATGGGCCAACTTCTTTTCCTCTCTCTCTCTCTCTCTCTCTCTCTACACACCAACAACAAAACTTAAAATAAAATAAAATTGCTGCATTTAACATGTCATATTTAAATTCTCAACAAAAACAACTCTCTCTACAAATCTTATCCTGAATAATCCCATATTATCCTTCACCTGAAAAGCAATAGTTCAGCCTCTCCCAAAGTCTTCTACAGTTCTCTTAATGCTCCAATTTCCTTATCCTTCAAAGCAATATTACTCTTCTTCTCAAAAGCCTCACCATCGCTATTCCCAGTCCACTTCTCAATCATATCTACCAATGCATTCTCACAATTTTCTCCATCTGTTAAAACAGTTAAAAAAAAATTTAGTTTGAATTAAGCCATTGTGACTGCAGAAATTGACATAGCATGACAGAAGCTTAATCATGGCATAAACAGAAATTGAGATTTTATTTTCTAGTCATCGCTTAAATGAAGATGCAAGTGCAGCTGCTTGAATGAAAATAGAGTTACAAAAGTACAAATTAAATAGATCATTTCTTCAGTCCCATTATGAAAACTTACTAAAATTCTGCCTAATAAGGCATAAAAATATGGATAGTGGTCTAGATTAAGCCTCCCATGAATCCCAAGAAAGGAAATTATATATGGAACTTCAATCGTAAGAATTGTTCCCTTGCATTGCAATAATTTATGAGAAAAAAGAGATGATATAGTGTGAAAGATTAATTTAATTTATTGGCCATTTTTTATTCTTTGTTCATATCAAAAGAGAGAATTCACAAGGAAAGAAAACTACATTCATCTCTATGGAACATACAATTTGCATTCTTACCAAGTTCCAATTAAAATTTTCTCATAGATAACGGCTGGTTTGGTAACACTGTAGGAGACAAGTATATGTGCAGGAAAGAATTCCCTGTATAATGAAGAGAACATGTGTATCAGTTTATCAATGAACAAGAAGACATTGCTTTAACTTGCATAAATAAAAATGACTAAAGATATCACCTATTTTAACTTCTAGATGGAGCATATAATAGCTGATTCATTCATGTGGTGACAGAAACGTGTTACCTATCTGGGGCTGAGCTGAATTTCCAAAACAGGAAATTACTTTGCAGAAACAAGTAGAGAGCTGAAATTCCAAAACAGGAAATTACTTTGCAGAAACAAGTAGAGATAGGAGGTCCAATCCAAAACCTTAATTTACATGAATATATGAAGTATAAGAAAATTGCCTGCGCGCATAAGAACTTTTTGTCATACTCATACCTAATCAACAATACCAGTTGTAGTGTTTTGTCCAGAAATATGTACACTTTCAAAATCTTATATGAGTTGTTCCTCATCTAATAAATCTTCTTCAGCTTTATAGACCAATTAGAAATAAGAATTTAGCATGCTACGTAAATACAAAAATTAAAGAGTATAATCAATAACAATTCAAGCTTGAAATGTACCTTCAAATCCAACTAACCAATCCCTGGAACAAATCAAAGCCTCAACATTCTTTGGAACAATAGAATTTTTATACTTATTAATGATTCGACCTCCGATGCTAAATGCGGACTCTGAGGCAAAAGTAGTTATGGGAATGCTTAAAATATCCCGTGCCATCAATGAGAGTTTCGGACACCGAATTCTATTTGATTTCCAAAAATTAAGAATGTCTAGATTTGCATTTTGCTTTCGATCAATGCTAGGCTCCTCTAAATACAAATCTAGCCGGGACTTATTTCTATGCATGCCATAGTGTTGGCTTCCAAACATCTCGAACTCCTACATCAATTTAACATTTCAAACATAGAAATATTAAATATAATAGGAAAATAAAAGTAATTAAAATTATACTTCAAAAGAATCTTATTTAAATATAAACAATAAATTAATCTTACTTACTTGTATATCATCTCCAACATCATCAACAAAGCCCCCGCCACCACTACTACTTCCCATTGAAGCTTGATAGGTTGTCGAATTGGTTGTTACTTCAAAAGAATCTTATTTAAATATAAACAATAAATTAATCTTACTTGTATATCATCTCCAACATCATCATCAAAGCCCCCGCCACCACTACTACTTCCCATTGAAGCTTGATAGGTTGTCGAATTGGTTGGGGATTAGCAAACATACTCTTCAAAAAGTGAATACAACTTCTCACGAACATATAATGCATATTCTCTAGAAGTGTTACAAATAATAACTTGTAACGTGGGTCTAAAATGACGATAAAGGCCAATATCAAACTGTACGACTCCCAATATTTATCAAACTTTCCTTTCATTTGTTTTGCCTTGAAACTAATTGCACCATCCTTATAATGCATTTCTTTCATTACCGTTTTTAAATCTTCCACACATTATGGAAATACAAATTTGTAGTAGGATATTTACTAGAAAAAAGAGTCGTGATTTCATAGAATGGTTTCAAAAACTCAGCTATCCTCTTAGCTTTATTTCACTCCTCTCGTGAAGGACAAGTCTTAAAATTGGAATCTATCAATTGCAAATGACAAACCGCATGATGAAGTGGAATTGTACTTTCAAGCATGACATATGTTGAATTCCACCTTGTCGGAACATGTTGTCGGACTTTTTTACCACTTGTTAAAGAAAGTTGAGAAATACATTATGCAAATTTAACTTTTTTTCCTTGTGAGCCTATATATTTAACAATTAACACTTTCTCTAATCTTATAAATTGCTTCATCTATCACTTTCAAACCTTCTTGTATAATCAAATTCAAAATGTGGGCACCACAACGTACGTGAAAAAACTCCCCATCACATAACAAAGCATTCGACAAAGAAAGATGGCCTTTTAGAACATCAATAAGACCACCATTATAGGCATTATCCAAAGTTAGGGAGAAATTTTTTTTCTCAATTCCTCATTCTTTCAACAAACTAAGCACTCTCAATGCTAAAATAGGACTGTTACGTGGTGGAGGCATATAATGAAAATTCAAAATACTTTTTTGTAATACCCAATTCTCATCCACATAATGTGCGGTGAGAGACATATAACCATTGGTGGTGAGACATAGGGGTGGGCATAAATCGAACTAAACCGACGAACCAAACCAAACCATACCGTTATGGGCAGTTTGGTTGGTTTTTAATTCCCGTACGGTTCGGTTCGGTCAGGAGAGTTAAAAATATTAATTTTCAGTCCGGTTTACGGTAGAGAATTTGGTAAACCACGGTTTGGTAAATCGACCGAAAGTTAAATGCATAATTTATATTTTTATACTTTTATTAAATGAATATATTAAAAAAAGTAAAAACCATAAAAGACTAAAAGTTATACAAGTGAACAAACCCTAATTCAAGCCAAACCTCTCCAACCTCTCCTCATTTCCCTTTGCTGCTACCTCATTTCCCTTTCCCAGCGGCGTTGCTCTTGAAGTCGCAAGGCAGAGGCTCTGCCTCATGATACCTCACCGTCGGCTCCCGTCTCTGTCATCTCTCACCGGCATGAAGTCTAGACCTCACCGCCGTAATGCCGTTCTCTCTCTGCAAAGTCTCCTCTCCAGCCTCTCCTCATTTCCCTTTCCTAGAGGTGCTACTCGCAAGGCAGAGGCTCTGCCTCACGATACCTCACCGCCGGCTCTCATCTCCATCATCTCTCATCGGGATCAGGTCCAGACCTCACCGCCGTGATGTCATCCATCTCTCTGCAACTTATGATTCAATGTGTAGGCATAGGGTCTTATCTTTGCTCCAGAAGCTGCCTAAACCTTTTCTAGTGAGTATAATAACTTGAAAAAAATATATGTTGAGTTGATTTTGAACTCTATTCCAAATTTGTTATGAATGGAAGTATTAAAGTCTCCGTTATTCTTTTACAATTTTGAACTCTAAAATTGAAACAGCTAGGCACTTAACAAGCTATTGGCTTAATATTGTTGGAATTTGATACGAATATTAGTGGGATGAGTCCTTAGTTTTTCTTTTTTAGAATTGTACTAATAAATAGAAGGACTAGTTTTACCTGATGCGAATTTCTTAGGTTGCATTTGGTTGTGCAGAACAAGAACTGGTTTTGGAATTTCAGTTCTATGGAATTTGAAATCTTGCTTTCTTACTTTAGAATTGTTTGAATTCTGTTTACTCGTGAACCGGCTGACCCAAACCGCACCACAAACTGTTGGTTTCAGCATTCTCTTGGTCGGCTATGGTTTCAGTTTGAACCAAACCGAGTTTCACGGTTTGGATTGAATGTAATGCTACAAACCGAACCGTGAACACCCCTAGTGAGACATGTCCATAAATCCGAGGTTAAACAAATCTTATTGGGAATTGACACTAAAGCTTGTTTAAGTTTTTTCTTCTCTCTTCTATAAATTTTTATCACATTGGCCTTCGCCGTGTTTCTTGCAATTGACTTGACACTCAGATTTAAGAAAATTGTGCAACTTCCTGTTGCCTTCATGTTTCACATACATGAAGGGATAATTGTGCTTAATAATTGCCAAAGCCATCTTCTCACTATACATGTTTTGATCTAACTCAGTTCGTCTCCCTAATGAACTGCTATCTTTATCTCTACGGCAATTTACCGTATGACGTTTCAAATTTTTAGTTCCAACCTCAGAACCTACCACATAAGTAGTCCCACACAATTTACATTGTGCTCTGTGTCCCGTCATTACTAACTGGTAATTTTCCAAATTGTTCCCAAACTGCAGAAGTAGCCCTCCTAGGTCCTTTTGAACAAACCGAAGAACGTTGGCCCAAGTTATCGTCATCACTATTTCCAAACTCATTAGACATACTTGCAAATTTAATATGCTGGAAAAAAAAAAAAAACACAAATAAACAAAGAAACAATAACCCCATTTAAAGAGCCTTTAAAGAGCCTCTCTAAGCTTTATTCGGGCTATGATCTTCACTAGTTGACATATTCCTAAACTGTTTTAATGTTGGGGCTACAGGGAAATGGAAAATGTATGTTTTTGGGTGATGGATAAAATCTGCTAATAGAAGCATGCTCACAGTTCAGTTGAAGGATTATAAACGTGCAGCCAGTCAGCTTCATACTTGATATTAGGCAATGTGAATTCAGAAAGTTTTCAAACTAGAGAAGCATATTTCATCACAAGCCTACTTAAATTTTTATTTAAAAAAAAAACATTGATGAGAAACATATTTGGGAAATTGAATAAGGAAATCTTCTAACTAACATCATCGTTTGTTAATTCTTTGAACACAGAAGGTAACAAAAATAATCAGGCACTAATCTCACAACAGATGTTATGTTCTTAAAAGTGAACACTTGATAAAAGAAAACAGGACACAAGCAAAATAACAATCATTCATATACACAATATACATAATGATTAGAAGACCCAATTCAACAAAATTTAGAACCCATTTACTGAATTACCTGTTGAAGTACTCTGCAACGCTCTTTTTCTTCTTGAACTCGGTGTAGCAAAAATTCAAAACTATTTTCTATTCTTGGAGTAGCAAAAAAAAAAATCAAGTCATTGAAATATTTAAGATACAAAGATAATGATTAATGAAGTTCAAAAGTTCTCCGCCTATAATTTAACACGGAATAAGATAGAAGAAAAATTATTTAAGCATAGATTTATGTAGCTTAGCATACAGTACCACATGATGCATTTCTGAGACAAATAGAGATTAATTTGGGGCTAAACTGTAGATATTAAGCAGAGAAGGTGCACAATTACTCTAAGCCATTAATGTAAGAAACAAAGAAGACCCAAAAGACAAAAGAAACATGAAAAAAAAAGAAAGGGTTTGAGAAAGCGATTGCAGAAGTGTACATCATCATCCAGTGAAATTAATTAATATATAGTTAGAGATTGTACATCTCTCTCTCTCCCCCTTTTTTTGGGTTTTCTTGTTTGGTTACTCTTTCTCTATTAAAGTTGTTGACATCAATATGAAATTGGCTAGGAACCATTTAGAGCTTGAAAGTATTTTTGGTTGAAAAATAAAGTGGTATTAGTTTCCATGACATATCCCAATAAAGGTGGGTTCTGTACCAGCTGAAATGGAAGTGGTGAAAATCTTCCTGTAATTTCTTATGTCAAATGGGTCATACGGTAGTTCTGATGGTGGAGTGAATGGATAATTTTTGTTACTGGACCTTGCTTGAAGGTGATAAGAAACATTAAAGGAGAAGTACTTTTCAGTGTGGTGACATTTTTCAGTGAAATTAAAGGAGAAACATTGGGGACAGACAAAATAACTGGCATGCAATGACAACCCTATAATATAATAAAGATCTAAAAAAAAAATAAAAAAAATGCCATCAGTTGTCATATGCATAAAAACAGAGCTGCAGTCAACTTCCTGGTTGAAAGGGAAGAGAGCAGGAGGCAATCAAGCAAGACATTTTCTTCCTTTCTATAGATAGAGATAGGTCCATCAGTACAATTGTACAACCTTGTAAGACCCTTTGACACCTTGTTTGTGAGGCCATAGACAAATTATACAAAATTTAAAACAGATCTTGAATAGGTAGAAGCAAACAAAATATATTAGAATTTAAAACTGAAGTTGAATAAATGTATTTATTGAGTTAAAGAAGAGCAGAACTTTTTGCACCATGGATGACTACCCGAAAATAAACTAGAGAAAAGTGGTAATCAGTAGCAAAGAAACACAAGAGTAGCATGAAAACATGGAAAAATTCTGGATGAAGAGGTAATCAGTAGCAGAGAAACACATTCGGTTCTTAAATTTCAGAATACAGCTGAACTAGGCATAAAAATATGGAAAAAATTTCTAGTTCATGACATCGGCTTATACAAGACCCTGGTAAAATTTAGTAGTCCAAAAAAAATATATCAACAAGGTACCATTCTAGAACTAGAGTAACACTTAATTTCAAGAGTGACGAACATCAGCAATCAAATTGTTTATTAAAGTTTTCACAACAACAAAAATTGTTTATAGCAATTTCATAAATCAAATATGTAAGATAAAGAAGAGATATCTTACAAATGTAGAACCCTAGATCCGGTAGGGAAGGTGAAACAATCGATTATCTAGAGGCTTTGAATAGACGGAACCCTAGCTCTGGTAGAAAAGGAAAAATAGATCGTCGTCGGCGGGAGAGAGGTGGTTGTTTGAGAGGAATACTCGTCGGCGGCAGGACAGAGGCCGTTGTTGGAGAGAAACACCTTGTTGGCGGCAAAGATATGTTGTTGCTGGAGAGAAATTGCTAACCCTAGCAATCGTCGATCGTGTGAGTAAGAGAGTCGAATAGTCGATTGTGAGAGACTATGAGTGAGAGAATGATCTGAGTTTTGCCATTTTAATGGGTACCCATATCCAACCCAATTATAAATGGGTTTAGTAGGCTAGCCCAAATATGACCCATTTACTAAAAGGTACCAACCCATACCCATTAACACATGATGGATTTAGGTGGGTAAATGGGTATGGGTATATGTTGCCAGCCCTAGTAAGGTTTTATTCTTAGCAAATAACTTGACAATATACTGTGTGTGCATGTGTTTGGAGAGGGAGAGAGAGAGAGCAAAAACAAAAAACCCACAGCAGCTCGAAATGACAATAAACCCATCACATTTCCTACACTCAACACACACAAGAAAGGGCAACATGGACTTTTCCCACCAAACAAGCCCTGCATGCACCACATGGTTGGATCACGTCTCCCCAAGCCCCATCTTTGATTTTCGGCACCGTTTAAAGGCGAGAATGACCAAAAGCCCATCCAAAACCAAAACCAAAACCCTTTCCCACATTATCAGGGGCAAAACGGGAAGGCCAAAATGTCCATGCACAAAACACAGTAGATTTCCAAGCCCCTTTTTATATCAGGGGCAAAACGGGAAGGCCAAAATGTCCATGCACAAAACACAGTAGATTCCCAAGCCCCTTTTTATATATAGGAAGTGAGGTTTGTGAAGTTGATTTTTCCAACACAAGAAAAAAAAAAAAACTTTATTAACTCGTGTAACAGTGATGGCATTTAAAGCGTGTAATAGCCCTTGGATTGAAGTTGCATTTGGATGCGCACTCGGCACTCTTGAGCGATGTCACTTATTAGAACTGCTCTGTATATATATACTAGTATTGACCCGCGTGATGCGTGGCCTGCATGATGCGTGGCAAGCACAAATAGAATTATGAACAGTAAATTAATTAGCACAGCAATAAAATGAAAAGAAAATAATGTTTAGTCTTTATCAAAGTACGGTACATAAAAATCAAATTAATTTTAGTGTAAAAACCTATGAAATTAATAAAGATTCATTAAATTTTATCGTGAGGAAGGAATCCTATGAAATAAAGCACAATTAATTCAACTCTTCTTTAATTGCTTGCCCGCAATATTTGCCATATATCTAAAAAAAAGAAAATTACAATTTTTAAATAAGCCATCTTATTATATATAGAGCATTTTGTTTGTTACGCTGATGTGGCGGCCCTAGAATTACTTTCTTTCTTCATTCTCTTCTCTCCTTAATTCTCTCACTTTCTTCATTTTGATTGGTTGTTACATGTGACATGTCATTCAATTGTCACCAGATGCACAACAACCTATGCAAAACCCTTCACATTCCAAGTGTGTGTGTGGGAGTCGGTGCACGTGTTCCAACTTATATAATTAAGTATTTGGGTTCCCAAAACTGGTGGAGGCTGCCTAGAGCGAGCTGGTTCGTTTCATATTCTAGAGAGAGAAAAAAAGTGCGGGAAGTGATTTCAATTAACGACTTCAATTAATTCATCCTAAGAGGATTGAAGAGCAGAGCAGATCGAGAAGTGTAGAGTAGAGAGATTGAGAGTATTGTTACGCTGGCCATGCATTCAATCCTCCCCTGCTCCTTTTCCAAAGAAAAAACAGGGAAAGAAAAATGGCATTTTGGGGTACATATATATTATATATTATATATATATATATAGATATATAATGATTTTTATGCATGAGATGGAATTTGCATGATAGATTTATTATATTGAGTAATTAACTTTTTTGTTTTGTTTTTTTGAATCTTCTAGTGTATGAACGTACATACCTACGTAGGGGTGGTGATAGAGTCAAGCAAACCCTACACCCTCGATATGAGCAGGGATGATGGTGGTCCTCCCAATAGGCTTTGCATATCTCAGGTATATATATACAGAAACGATCCATTAAGGATCGGTCCTTATCTTACGGTAAGGTCCATTCACCATCCGCTCACCATTAGAATAGGTATTTTGAAAACTGACCGTTGGATTGGATAATCTTCTTATTTATACAGTGTCTGCCAAAAATCACAGTGATCCAACCGTCAGTTTTTAAAATACAGGCTGTTAAACAATTGTTACAACATCCAACGGTAAATACTGTTACAATGAAAATGAACTATATTTTGAAAACCAATGATCGGAATACCGTGATTTTTGGCAGACATGACATACATGAGATTATTATCTAATCTAACGGTCGGTTTTGCAAAATACCTATCCTAAGTGAGAAAATGGTGAATTGACCTTACCGTAAGATAAGGATCGGTCCTTAATGGATCGTTTCTGTATATATATATATATAGATAGAGAGAGAGAGAGAGAGAGAGAGAGAGAGAGATTAAATCAATTTGATTTTGATGATTGGTAGGTTTTGAAAATGAATGCAGGCAGTGATTGGGCCAAGAAACAATCCTATGGGATTATGGACGGGTAGAAGCGTTGGTAGTTGTCGTGTGGGGAGTAATCCGGAAGTACATATATGTTCACTCTCAATGAAGGATGACCAAAGCAGTCGGTTGCATCTTGAGTATCAAGAGTCCGACGACGTCATTTTCTCTGTCGTAGGTCCTCGTGATATTCATCTTGTTGGTTATTATCTACATTCCACCACTCCCAATGAAAACAAAAAAGATGCTCATCGGTACGTACTTCCCTTTCATTTATTATCAAAATTAACTCTAAACTATACATATCTTCTAATTAATTAATTTATTAATTAATCAGTACCTCTTCTTCTTCCAAACGAGACAAACACATTGAACAAACTCCTTCTTCTGGAGGACGCAAACACATTGAAAATCAACTTGAAGAATTCATGGATCATATTGCTGCTCTCCATATCTCTAATTCCCCCATATTAAGTGGAGGTATCTTAATTTGCACCCTTTCATTTGCCTTTAATAAGCACTTTTTAAATTTTTTTTCAACATTTAATTTATTAGAAAAAATTAAATTAGAATTACTTTTTTGATTTTTTGCTTTTTTCAATTTAGCAATGTATGATTTTTTAAGAACAAAGAAAAAGAAAATTACTAGGTAATGTTTGATTTTTTAACAAAAAATAAAATATTGCAAATTTAAGAAAAGCAAAAAAGAAGAAGCAAGAAACTACTTTTAAAAAGTTCAACCAAACAGTTATATCTGCAAGGCTTTTTGTGTTAAGAGATGTGGAGAGCAGCAGTATGATCCATGAATTCTCAAGTTGATTTCCAATGTGTTTGTGTCCTCCAAAAGGAGGAGTTTGTTCAATGTGTTAGTTTCGTCCGGAAGAGGAAGAGGTACTAATGAATTAATTAATTAGAAGATAGGTAGAGTTTAGAGTTAATTTTGATAATAAATAAAAGGAAACTACGTACCGATGAGCATCTTTTTTGTTTTCGTTGGGAGTGGTGGAATGAAGATAATAACAAGCAAGATGAATATCACGAGAACTTACGACAGAGAAAATGACGTCATCAGACTCTTGACACTCAAGATGCAACCGACTGCTTTGGTCATCCTTTATTGAGAGTGAACATATATGCACTTCCGGATTAATCCCCACACGGCAACTACCCACGCTTCTATTCTTCCATAATCCCATGGGATTGTTTCTTGACCCAATCACTACCTGCATTTATTTTCAAAACCTACTGTTCACTCAAAATAAATTCTAGAAATATGAAGAATTAAAAGGGAGGCTGAGCAGATTGCAACACATGTAAAGCTAGCAAAGAGTCAAATAGCAACATAGGGAGAAAAGAAGTTACTTATTGGAAGGCCATACATTGTGAGGAGTAATGCTTGGATGCCACGAGTGAAGAAAGATTTGTTAACATGGAACTACGTGGAAGAATTGGAGGGCCATTCAGAAGCTAACACGGGGCGAATGGAGAATTGATTAGAGGTTGAAGCAGTGGGCTGATAGTGGGTAGTTGTTGCTAATGAGGAAGTAACCCACGATCAGTTGATGGGGTAATGGCCCATAAATTCAGGAAATGGAGATATGGGCTAGGAACAGTTGCAGCCCAATCATCTATATAAGCAGACCAAGTTGCAACGTAAAAGAAGGAACCAACTCAAATCAAATCAGCTTCAAGCAGCATGTCTTCAAAATTTCTTAGCTTCTAACGTTTAGCTCTTCAGTTCGTTAGCTTTAGTTTATGTAATTAATCTTACTACAATAGCTTTTCAATTACCAGCTAGGTGCAGTTTCTATCTTTGAATCTTAGAGGTTTAGCTATTTTCTCAATCATGGAATTTAATTCAAGTATTTCAAGTCCAAGCACTGTAAGTATTTCTAATTGCTTTACATTTTCAGTTAATTTAATTTTAATCAAAGCAATGTCTTACTTTTAATCTGTTCACGTTATTTCAGTTTATCAATTCTAGTCTTTAGACCTTTTACACTAGAATCCAAGAGGAATAACCTCTGTTCTTCATCAATCGCTTGAATCCATTTAAAAGTGACTAAATAGGCATTAGGATTTCACCTAATTTCATGACATAGGAGGTGCTAGAGGTCGTGTTCACACGGTCCTTTGAGCTTTAGTAAGCTCTGGCATGCCCGCCTCAGAGACCTTAATCCCAAGGTCTCGAGACTGAATTTTACACCGGGAACACCTACCAATCATCAAAATCAAATTGCTTTAATCTCTCTCTCTCTCTCTCTCTATATATATATATATATATATATATATATATATATATATACATACATACATACATACCTGAGATATGCGAAGCCTTTTGGGAGGACCACCATTATCGCTGCTCATATGTAGGGTGTAGGGTTTGCCCGGCTCTATCTCCACCCCTATGTAGGTACGTACGTTCATACACAAGAAGATTAAAAAAAAAAAAAACACAAAACAAAAAAGTTAATTACTCAATATAATATATCTATCATGCAAATTCCATAACATGCATAAAAATCATTATATATCTATATATATAATATATATGTAGCCCAAAATGCCATTTTTATTTCCTAGTTTTTTCTTTGGAGGAGCAGGGGAGGATTGAATGTATGGCCAACGTAACAATACTCTTAATCTCTCTACTCTACGCTTCTCGATCTGCTCTGCTCCTCAATCCTCTCAGGATACAGAGATGAATTAATTGAAGTCATTAATTGAAATAATTTCCCACTCCTTTTTTCTCTCTCTAGAACATGAAACGAACCAACTCGCTCCAGGTAGCCTACACTAGTTTTGGGAACTCAAATACTTAATTATATAATTTGGAACATGTGCACCGACTCCCACACACACACACACACACACACACTTGGAATGTGAAGTGTTTTGCATAGGTTGTTGTGCATTTGGTGGGAATTGAATGACATGTTACAAGTAACGACCAATTAGAATGAAGAAATGAAGAGAATTAAGGAGGGAAGCATTTCTAGGGCCGCCACATTAGCGTAACAAACTGGTCCATATACACATACATACATACATACATACATACATACATACTTTCTAGTATAAACCACGGTGATTCTCAGGTATAAAAATAATAATAAAACATTAAGAAATTTATCAAAAGAATAAATAAATATTTAACAAAAAGTTTGATCAATTTTAATTTTAACATTATTTAATAAAATATTTTTTCAATATCGGGCAATGCCTGGCTATGAAAATAATAATGGAAATTACAAAAATTATTGAAAAATATAAATATTTAGGAAAAAGTTAGATCAATTTTAATTTTAACATTATTGAACAAAATATTTTTTTCTAATGTTGTCCAATTCTATACAAAAAGTAATGCAAAAATATACTTTTTTGTCACACTGAATTTTTTTAAAATTAAATAACATTACTATTTTTTAAATAAATATTTGAAATTTGAATTTGAAATGGGTGTAAGAAGAAAAATATAAAAATTGGATAAAAATAAAAACTTGAGATGCGTGTGCTCTTTAAATAGTGCCAGGAGCTTTTAACGAAGAGAGAGGTTTGAATCATTAATAGAAAAAAAAAAAAAATAGAAAAATCGAGAGCTTGCCAACTAAGCCCATTAAAGGAGGGTTTGGGATATATTATAGTACTAGATATATAGAGTGGATCTAGTGAGCGCCTAGCGTTTCCACATGCCATGACCATCCAACGAGGTAAAGTCCACAGCCTGACTAATAACTTTTTTGTTTTGAAATTTGAAATGCATCAGCCGCTAAAAGGGCTAGCGGCTTGGGATGGTTGTTTTGATTTGTTTTTAGCCAACAAGCAATTCCCATGTGGTAGATTAACCCAAATATATCCCATGAGACCAATTAGTTTAAAATTAAGAGGAAATTACGTATTGCTCCCTATACTATTAGTCAAAAATACTGTAAACCCCTGTATTTTCAATTATGACACATTGACTCATGTACTTTTAAAATGTGACTGATTGCACCCTTCTACCAGCTATCCATTTGTTTATTTGATTGAAAAATGGCATTAGACATGTTGTATTTTTTATGAAGTATTTATCTTAGATTGCTAAATTGATTTAAAATTAAGAGAAAATTATAGATTGCTTCACCGCACTATTAGTCAAAAATATTTTGAACTCCTGTATTTTGAATTGTGACACATTGATCCCTGTACTTTTAAAGTGTGACAGATTGCACCATTCTATCATATAGTCATTTGTTTATTTGATTGAAAAATGGCGCTAGACATGTTATATTTTTTATGTAGTATTTATCATAGATTGACTTTTGTTAAAGCTCTTCAATACAAGGAAAGTGTTTGGAATATGGATCCTAAAACTATG
Organism: Hamamelis virginiana; assembly: GCA_017140935.1. NCBI lineage: Eukaryota > Viridiplantae > Streptophyta > Magnoliopsida > Saxifragales > Hamamelidaceae > Hamamelis > Hamamelis virginiana. The sequence goes on along the minus strand of JAESVK010001396.1, from coordinate 449,095 downwards.
TTATCTAAACTAGGCTGAATTACAGAGACCAAATTATAGAATATGGGTGTTGAATTACAGGGCATGCTATAGAATAAATTAAAGTAAAGATAAGACACACGTTGGTGTGATTGATGGTTGAAGAACCGATGGTTGATGAACCTTTTGCAATGAGGTCTCTTCCTCTATTTATAGACTTTAGAGTAACTGTCTTTGAATTCCCATTGACTACTGCGATGTCATGTTGCTAAACTTGTATCTAAACTGCTCTTCAGACTTTCAACAAATCCTGTTTTGCCATGTGGCTAATTTTGATTTTTGATAAACTCCAGATTTTCCCTCCAAGTTCAAATAACCGAACTTTAATCGCTCCAATCAAATAAGCTCTCAAATAACTGCTGTGATTCGAAAAAATGGATAATTGCTAAACAGTTACCAGCAGTTATTTATTTAAATTTCAAATTCCTATTACACAGGAACTTAAAAAGCCATCAAATAGTTTGACTTTTCACATAAAAACTGTTTTTCAGTGGTTATATATTCTTATAATATTCGAAACTTTAAAATTTAATAATCTCCATAGGAAAAAATTAAATTTATAAGAAACTGCTTTGCCTCGAAAAGACGAAGTCAGTAACCGCTCTTGATAACCTTCTTTCTCTTCAAAGCAACAAATAAAACTTAAAACATTCATTTTCCACGTCATTAAGTTGCTTCCACGTAGCTTTAATCTATTGGCATGCAAAGATTGAATGTGAACAGAACCTAATTAAATTTGACTCATTCCAATTTTAGGAACATAGTTGTGTTAGTTTTCAAATAGGATTCTAACACAAGAGAACGCTCATTTCTTCTCCAAAATATGTTTTTGGTGAGTCAATATTTAAATAGGACATGATAATGTATCCTTTAGGCACCATGTAAATAATCATTATTTTTTTATGACGTTATTCATTTTAAGGCACCATGTAAATATCGTATTTTTTTTTTTTTTTAATGACGTTATTCATTTTAAGAGAATGTTTAAATATAACACTTTTGGAATAAGGGTAATCGTCAGTTTGACGAGTGTAATGGGGTGCCATAAAACCTTTCCTTGCTCACAATCAAACCTCTTTGCCCATAATCTCTAATTTTAATAGACGAGAAATCAACATTTTTTTAATTGAAAAGCAAAATACCATCCCAAAAGACGGCTAATCACGTCTATAAACCAATGATTAGTGTCCTTAATTATTTTTTAAACAAATATGAATTTCCATAATTCTAAATATGAGTTTCATAATTTTAATAAAGTCACGGCAAATAAAAAGTCATGATTTTGGATTTACTTTATTTTCATAAAGAAAATTTTGCCAATGTGACAAATTTGAAATTTGACCATCTATCATAAGAAAATCAAAAAAAAAAAAAAAATGTAGAAAAATGATTTTGATTTCTGCTTTTTGCTACAAATTCTAGATTCATCAACTACATTTCTACAAAAGGACTTATTAATAAATTTTGATTTATTATGTAAATCGGATTTTTTATTTTTTATAAAGTCATTTTCGTGCAGAAATTTTTTTGCTGCAGCAGATTTCATGATTTTGAAGACCATTCGGACCTATCTAGACTTATCACAAAATTTTGACAATATTTGTACAAACTCCTTTACTTATCTAGTTTTTGCAGACCAAATTTCATAGCAAAATTCCTTCTGATCATTTTTCTAAAATTCACGCACTATTGACAGGTTTGTTTGAAAAATTTCTGCTACAGCAAATTTTCATGATTTTAAGGTCATTTGGACCTAAAGATTTATTAAAATCTTTTGAAACTTTTTTTTTTTTTTTTTTTTTTTTAACAGATTTCATTATTTGTCTAGTTTATGCATACTAAATTTCATAAAAATTTTCCTTGTGATTATTTTTCTAAAATTCTTGCACCACTGATAGATCTGTTTTATCCAAAATTTTCACATTGGTACATTGAGCTTATATGATTTATTTCTACCACGAAGTCGTGTTAGAAAAAGAAAATAAAAGAAAAGTGCCCAAAAACAAACACCCTAAAGTAGAATAAAATAAAATTCAATTGGCACAAGTAATACCAATTTGACGTGGCCTACCATTAGGAAAATATGTTGGCTTAACCAGTAAAAGGCAGGCGCTCGTGCAAATTTGGGGTAGCAACAATTTCTAGTACTAGATTGAAAGTTTTGCCAATCATCCTATTACCTCTCAAGTCATTTAGAAGGATTATCACTCCATCTCTTAAATCAAGCTAGTGAAATTTTGAATTCCAAAAGTGATTTTAAAAAAAAAAACACTAAACTAAACTAAACTAATGCAAATGAGCCTAAAATGGTCTCTCGCGCATTGCATCTCCCTTGAGCTCCTAATATTGGGGTCAATGAGCTTTGTAAATGTTCGAGCCTTCTCACCACCACAAAATTTTGTGAGTTTTGTTATCCTCGTTTCCTTATGTATTTCTTATATTTAGTTAATTTTAATCTTAACTTTATTTTGTGTCTTATTCTCTTGGTTCGTTTTGGGATGATGTTATATATCAAGTATTGTGTATGTGAACAATAAAGGTAAATACCAACGCTTACTCTAAATGATTATCAATGCACTTTCATATCTACTATTAATGTAAATAAAATAGGCAAATAAGATGGCATTATTGGCCTTGTAAATGTCCAAGATCACTCACCGCCATAAAAATTTTAAACTTGATGTAAAATTTCTTCTTTCATATATTATACAAATTAAATGGAAAATGCTTCTTCTCCCGTTACTCTATCCCGTTTTAATCTTCCTGTATTATGTGACAGATAAAGGAAATAGAAAGAGCTAGAGGAAGAGATCAACACTGATTGCTGCTGCTGTTGCCTTTTCTTCTTCTTTAAACCTAAAAAAACACATTGAGAATAAAATAAAATGACAGTGAAAACCTAAAAAAACTTAGTGAAAATCTAAAAAAACACAGTGAAAATATATATATAAAAAAAAAATACAGTGAGAATAAAAAAAGACTGTAAACATTTGAGTATTTTCACTGAGTTTGAGTGTTTTCACTAAATTTAGGTGTTTTCATTGTGTTGGACGTTTTTACTATTTTGGGATTTTTTTTTTCATTGTGTTGACGTTTTCACTATGTTAAACGTTTTTACTATTGGACGAAAAGTCGAAACGGGAAAGATGGATGGGATGCCTAGCACCGCGCAAATTAAATAATACTAAGGTATTACTGCATCATATTTCCATGCCGAAAAATTTGAAAAATATGATCTAAAAACAATGACTGATTTAGGGCCCGTTTACTTCATGAAAATTTTCACAATTTTCATTTTCATTTTCAATAAAAACAGAAAACGGTCCAAAAAATGCGTTTACTTGTAAAAAATGAAAACTGTTTTTAAGAAAATGAATTTAAATTTAAAAAAAAAAAACTAGAAATGAAAAAAAAGACGTTTTGAATTTTAAAAAAAATGAAAAACACGGGATTTTGGATTTAAAAAAAAAAAGCGTGACCTTTCGAGCTCCATTTCTGCGTGACAAAAGGAGAGGGGAGCAGCTCCATTTCACAGAGAGCAACTCCAGTTGCAGAAGGCTCTTGGATATGCAAAGAGAAGATCCATCTTCACCGAAATCTTCAGGTAAATCTCCTCTTCCTCTTCTTCTTTCTCTTCATCTTCATCTTCATCTGAAATTTTCTAAGTTCTGTTTGGTTGCTGAGAAAAGCTAGGGTAAGCAAAGAAATTCTGATGTGTATGGTTCTTACTTGATGTCTGTGTTTGTGGAGAGGAACATACTTTCTTTTTATTGCTGTGAAATTTGTGGTTATTATTGCTTTGTAATTGCTTCATCAACAGGCGTAATGTGGGATCCAAAAATCTGGATTTCGTGAGAAAGTATATCGCTGCTGTTGTGGCCACCAAGGTTCCAGTAGGTGTGTTGGGCTAGATTTACTGGAGTAGCTTTGTTTAGAGCTCTGGGGATGGGGTCTTCTCATAAAACTGGTTTGAAATTACAAATTTTCTTTTCTTTTCTTTTCTTATGGTTTCTCAGTATCCATAAGGACCATCATCAAGATATCAATCCTTGGACTCTCTTATTTGTTTTTGGATTTGAACTCTGGGGTTTGTTTTAGATCTCCAATTTCTGACTGATCAAATAGTAATTTTCTGCAAAATTGAGCATGTGGTTCTTTCCTTTTGTTAAGTGTTAAGCTTGAGTTGATAATGCATGCAAGCTGTTTGATGGTAATCCTCAATGAAACCATATGTCAAAAAACCCAATGAATATGATTTTGGATTGATTTGTATGGCTTGTGATTTGGTTTGAAATTTATAGTGTGTTGTTCATGGCTGTAAGAATTAGTTCAAATCTTTCTTGACTTGGTGTAGTACAAGGCTTTCTTAACCAAGTATTTTATATGAATCGGTCAAAACAACAGACACAAATGAACAATAATAATCTGCAATAATTAAAAGTGAAGCTTTCTTTTTTGGTTTATCGAAATGCTTCTTATACTGTAGTTAAATTTGCTGGAAACAATTTTTCGTGTGGTTGCAAGAAAATGGTTTCCTAGTAGGCTTGCATGTTCATGGAGAAGTTTAACTAAAATGCTTTTTCTAATGGTACATCAGAAAAGTTGCTATTTCCATTTCTTCACTCTGCTTAACCTAAGACACCTTCCCAAGGGTTTCCTTAACAACTGTTTAGAAATAAATTTACACGCATGATGCTGGGTATTCTTTGCCTGGGGAAAATTTATTTCCATCCATTGTGGTTGCAGACGCTAGTGTGTGGGTTTCATTCCAGATTTGTGTTTTATGAAGGGTAATGTATGGGTTTGAGTATGGGAAAGGTCTAGTTTGTGTAATGGGGAGAGAATGGATTGCCATGGCCAATTCTTGATGAGTCTTCGCTTGCAATGTTCCTCTTCATTTTAAATTTTACCACTTTTGTTCACCTATTAATTCTTCTCTACTCTTTGACTTGTTCTAAAACATAACTCGTGATATTAAAATCAGGGTCATGATTTGTTGTTTGCCCTTCTTCCAATAACCTTTCTTGTGCATTACAAGTATAATCACACAATTATACTTCTGTTTTTGGTGTGATCGAGCAGTTTGCAATATCTGACTTCTGTTTCAATTCTCTTTTCCTAATTTAACCCCTTTTCTTTTCTTTTTTATTTTTTTATTATTTTTTTTATTTTAATGATTTGTGGGGTTTCAGGAGGCTATAGGTCAATTGGAAGGAGAAGGAAAATGTAATGATGCAGAACTGATCGATTTCAGGTACCTCTCTTTACTTTCCTCTATAAGGTTATCTCTTTGAAGACTTTCTTCTCTCATCAAGTTTGTTACAGTAAAAGTCCTAGCCCCTCTGAATCTCTTTCTCTTTTTTTTTGGAAGAATTTATGTGTTCCGGTTTTTCTGATAGGTGGCAAAAACTTGAACCGTGCCAGCTATGAACATGACAGCATGACAGCATCTCATGTGTTACGGTTTTTCTGATGGTTGGCACAACATAATTGCCAAATGTAAAAGAGCTTTCAGTTGCAGTTGTAGATGAGAGTTTAATTCCAAGCTTTTAAATTTACTTGGTTGTGTGAGATTTGTTTTTGCACTTGAAGTAAAACAGTTTGTTTTGGAATCTACTTTTCATGTAATAAGCACCAAGGACAAGAGTGTTCACTTGGCCAGGCAACAGCACAAAACTCATTACCAGAGAGTTGGCATGTAGGCTTCTCATAATTGTTGATTTTTTTGAAGATCTATTTGGACACCCTGATAAATGCAAATCTATACTTTGAGTATGGCTCAAGTTAGAGATCACATTGTAACTTCACTATGGGAGGATTACTGTCGAGGTCGTAGATAGAAATGTGGTTTGGGAGAGAATTTGAAAACACTTTTAATTTTTATTTGATGTTGTTCTATTTTACTATGATAATAAGGTTATTGTGTGAGGACATTATGTGAACTTTATCATGTTATGTAGTAGCATGTTCCATCTATTTCGAAGATCAATTTTTTTTTTCTTTTTCAAAATTAGACTACATGTTATTATAAATTTACTTATGCTAGTTAAATTTTATCTATATAACACACACACAAAAAAAAAAAAAAAAAAAAGAGTTAAATTTTTTCCTTGGCAATATCCCTCTAAGCAATTGTTATTATTGTTTGGATGTATTAAAAAAAAATGAAAATGATTTAGCAAACGCATTTTCACTATTTTTAGTTTTTAAAAACAGTTTTCATTTTTACAAAGTAAACGCATTCTCTGAATTTTGAAAATTGAAAATGAAAACCATTTTTTAAAAATTTTCATAGAAAATAAAATTTGTGAAAATTTTCATGAAGGAAACAGGCCCTTAGTATTTTCTAATTTTGTGAGAAGACGGATGGTATGTAAGGTGGTGGGCCTGGACTTACAAATGGTTGTGGTCCTTGTTCTCATTGGACACTGAACTTGGGTCGAGTAATTCCATATGACCACTTACCATTGCAATGATGTCCATATTCGATCATTACTGCAATGGCTGGCTTGGAAACGATGACTGACAACCCCAAAATGTAAAGTCCTAAGCTTGTCTGATGGCCCAGCCCACTAGAAGCACGTAGGAAGTCATTGGCCCATACTTTAACACAGTTGGGCTAAGGATGAAAATCCTAACCTTTGGGTAAAGGAGATGGTCTTGGCTTAAGCTCGGCCTCTTGCAACCTCACCCAACGTCAATATATATATACAAACTCATGTATAATTATATTAATATTAATATTCAAAAAAATTTCAATTTACATATTTTGTACACTTATTGCATGTACACTAAAGGTTAGATTTAAATAGCCGACGATCTATTGATCTAATAGTGCGCATCTATCCTTGCTGTTAGGGAAGAGATCTCAGGTTCGACCACATGAATGCCAAGTTGTTAGAATTGGGAATTTAGGGCAATAGTTACTGTCTATCATTAGGAAATAAATAAATGAATAATAAGAAAGTAAAGGTGTTTGAAGTAGTATATATACGAAACCAGCTTAGTTGATATTATTATGGAACATGTGAGCAAAGGGGTAGAGTAGGTGGCTCAAATTGAGCATAAAGTGTCCAACATATATGAGAATGATTGGGGATAGTATACGTATACCCATGTGAGCACATCCAATCTCTATCACCTTATGTCAAAATTTTCTTGCATGTGGCTTCTGGCCCATGCAAATTAACTGCCACTAGGGGAACGTACTTTTAGCATCATCACATGCACATGAACCCTTATTCGGTTTGTCATTTTTATACGTGGGTCTCCTAAGGAAACTAGCCATAGCTCCTTTTTATCATCGCACATGAACTCTTTGGACCCTTTATTCAATCTGTTGCATGCCCATCCTATATATGCCTTCAACTCATTTACCACCTTAATGTAATCCCATCCTTCGTACCTAGCTCAAAGTATTATTTCATTTAAAACAAGAAATGCGCATACATATTAAATACTTGTTGATATTCTATCAGTGAAAATTTTTGAATGCATGATGTGCATAGGATGAATGTTTAAACCAATGGTAGGCTTGTTGAAATATGCATCCTACAAAAATACTTACGAGCTTAAAAGTAAAAAGTTAAACAATAATTTAATCTTTCCCCCCAGAGAGAGAGAGAGAGAGAGAAACAGCTTTCACTTGATCTTAGGCTCTTAGATTGAACTATTTTTCATGGATTGATTTATAGCCAATTTAAATTAATAATATTGGTTAAAAGGTAGCATTAAAACCAGGAGCCCATTCCAATAAAATGTTGTATATATATATCCAACTGACCAAACCCACTCATGCAGTGTTGATGGAGTAGGAGATAGCATCCAATCAATTCAAATGATCAAACACCATCTCAAGTGCATATTTAGGTGTACGTGGATCAGCACCAAGCTAAGGGTGAAAGCAAATTAATTTCTTATGATTAATCTTGTATATCATTTGCAAAATATCTATGCATATTGATAGAGATAATACCCAAACGTACAGCTCGATCATAGGATGAAGTTTAGGTGGTTGATGGGATTCTTTCTTCTGCCCTTTTTGTTTCGTGTGGGTGCCTAGCTTTTTGGTTTCTTTACAATTAACAACATCACAATATTGATAGACCAATTGATTCTATGGGACATTGAATTCAAAAGATAAACCACCAGATGAGTAATATGCTAGGCTTGATATGGTTTCCTAATTATGAGTGTCAATCTTGATCTGATTGTAATTATGTATATTTGATTGATTGTAATTTCCTGTAATCAAAGATACTAAATCTTTGTGAATCCCTATAATCAAGGGATGTTGATTTGTAAATTGTTAGTATATATACAAGACAATGGCTCTCAATGTTTGAGTAAGCCAAGCCTTTTCATTTTATGAAACTGTAATTAGAAAAATATATATTTGGCACCTAAGGCTGAATATTGTTGATAGGGCCTGATATATAGGCTTTACTATTAGGCTAGGTGGCATCTTACGAGTAAGGGTTTCTTCTAAAGTGGCTGCCCCCTTTTGCCATTTCCCACTCCCATTGCTTGAGGTGATAACTAATGTCATGTTGTTTACTATTAAAAATAACAAACCAATGAGAATTGGACATGTGTCCCTGAGTAAGGAAAATAATGGCATGTTTTTGTTATCTAGTAAAACATTGCCAAGTGTTTCAAGCAAACTTATAAAATATGATGCAAAGCAAAGAATCGGTATGCCAAAATAACTGTCAATAACCGCCAAACAGTTTTTTAGTAAAACTAATAAAAAAGTAAAAACGTGAAGCATTAACAGTTATTAGATTTAAAATTCAAATGCAGATTATTTATTCAAATTAACATGAATAAAGTAGTTGTTTCTTCTTTTAAGTGACATGCTATTATTGGGTCGAAGACAGAACTTAGAGGAAGTTATGCATTTATCGATCCATTCATGTCGAATGAAGAGTTCTGATTGAATTGAAGCTGCAGTTATTCAGAAATAAAGATAAAGTAATGGACATTTGTCAACATTTGATCATTTGACGCAGGTTGAAGACGGTTACTTTCCAAGTTTATAAATAGAAGGACTCTTCGAGCAAAGGGTTCCACAACCACACATGCAACTCAAGTCTTTACACTTATATCTTTTTCTCACAATGTATCTCTTAACTTTGGGTTTCTCTTCTCATCTCATATTCCGTAGGATTATTCTCTCCCTCAATTCATCTATAACTCTTTCTCCCTCCTCTTTTCTATCCTTCTCTTCCAAGATCTTTCTCCCATTCTTTCTATCATTTTCTTTCTGATTCTCTAATATAGAATCCTTGATTCGAAGGACTTTAACAGAATTGTTTGTTGTTGTACCAGTGATGGAGGTAATAATATAATTCCGTGCTATTTTCGAATCATTTTACTTCCATGTTTCTTACTTGTTATATTTCAAGTTATTTTAGTTATTTTTGCCTTGTATTAATTCATTAAATTCCTCTTCATTGAGGCAAAACCGAACCTCTGCAATTGTCTGATTTATATATTTGGTTTTCGAACCAATTATAAACCTTGATAATGTGCAAGGTCAACCTTACTGGCACGCCCTTATTAAAACCACATGTGTGAGTTGCCATCTTGAAGATTTCTAGAGTGAACAAATGTTAGCATAAATAACTATAAACTCACATGTTATACTGTGTTAGTACTATGCATGTTAATATGATAAGTTGATGTGAGAGCTTACTAGCTTGAAACATCAGTTTCAAGTACGTACCACACCTAAATATGATATATTTTGGAAAATTAACAAATTTTCTTTTGAATTAAGGAAAACAGAGATACAAAATGAAGATTTACTTTGAGAGAATAAAGAAAAGAAACCCCTACAGGACCACATAAGAGAAAGTTGATGCACAAAATCTTATGGATCTCAAGCTTAAGATAAAGCTTAGATTCCTCTCAAGCTATAAAGGAATGGAAAAGCTCTACATTCCAATACCTTATGCATTTGGATTGATTTATCTAGCTTGACATGGCCAAGTTTCTAGCAATTTTTTTTTTCCTTCCATATTGTTATCTGTTCGGGTTGGTTTATGGATCAGAAAGTGTAGCATATATATGATGAAATAGCAATAGTAACTTTGTCAAGTGATCTTGCATGGTAGAGTTAACCCAAAAAGTGCTTAAATTCCTTGAAGAGATTGGGTCTTTGAGAGGCTGCAAATAAAGTAAGCTATCTATTGGCCATTTCCTTCCCCAAAAATGCTAAGTGGACCCAATTTTTAAAACCAAATGATGTGTCGCTGCGAGATAACTCCTCTACTTCTGTGCATTTTTTAAATGCACAAAATCGAGACTGTTATTGTGGCATATCATTTGGTTTGAAAATTTTGGTTTAAGATTTGGTCCATCTAGCATTACTCTTCCTTCTCTCGTGTTTTGTTGGCATTTGATGCTTAATATAATGACATAACTACTCTAAGTAACACGAAATGTTAGCAAGATAGTCCTTGCTGGTTGCCACACCATTGATTTGTGTTGTTGATTTTTTTTTTTGATAGGCAATAGGAAATATTATATTATCATAATAAGAAATTACAATCAGTTCTCAACCATTCCATCATAATCCAAAAACCCACCCAAGGGACAAAACACTCATCCCTTAAAATACATGGACCCAGCATTCCCCTAAAAAACCAGAAAAAGACCAGCAATACAAAGGCAAATACAGAGCAAAACCCCTATAACAAGATAAGTTTCAATAATAAGAACATAACCGCTTAGCTATGAGCTATCCTTTAGACACATCAAAAATCCTGGCAAGCAGCAAATCACCAAGAACCTCTTAAAGATGGCAATGAATCTGGAACAATAATCTCTCTTCATCAAACCTCTCACCATTTCGATATACGAGCAAAGATGTTGAGATAGAAATAATAACATCCTCATCAGCAATATAAACAGCAAATCCCTATCAAACTCGCCTAATCAGCCTACTAGCCATTTGTATAGCAAGCCCGACTCCAACTCGCCTATAGCCATCCACCATAGACTCATAAAGAACCAACTTCTACAGATTCAACATAACCACAGAAGCTAACCCAACAATCCATCCAAATCTGGGACCAGAGCAGCATCTTATCTAAGCAACTAAAAACCATCTGCAAGATCTTCAGCAAATTATCCAATATCTGCAATTTCAGCAAGCCAGCCCAGCCCGCAACATGCATACCCAACACCTTTACAGATTCAAACCCACATAGCTAGACACCCCATAACCCTGCAAAAACAAATACCGCAACAAAACAGAACACAACCATCCCACAGCACTATGGACAACATTTTTCCAACAAAAGTTGAAACCGACAAAAGGTCACCCCATAAGCTTCAGCCCCCTATTGGTTGAGACCAGATTAGCAATGCCCAACACAAAGCAACCCAAGCAAACCAAAGCACCCAGCCAATCCTACCACAAAGCAACCCATCCATCCAAAGCTCACATCTTCAAAGCTTTTGAAATCCAATACCAGCCCAGCCCCTATTCTTTCAGAACCAAACACCAAAAACAAAACCAAGCAACCCGGTTTAAAGACATATGCCATCAGTTCTAAAAACAAACCCACCCATCCAGCAAAAAATATAGGAACAGGGGAAGATATCCAGCGAAGCCCATACCCTCAACGCAACCTGCAACACACAGAGCAACCCAAACAACCCAAAACACCAGCAAAACCAACCACACATCATCCCAGCCAACCAAAACACCCCACCAAACCACACTGCTAAGCTATTTATTTCCAAATAACAGCCCTTTCCCTTTTCTTTCAAAGCCAAGCAACAAACGGACTCCTCCTTTTAATACCTTGCTTAGCAAAAAAATCTGCCATGCTATTTACTTCCCTCGGCGCATTAATCAATATAACTAATCCAATATCACTAATCAAAGTTTGAATTTCATTTAAAATAAACTTGTATTTCCACCTAGCTGAATCGCCTTTTACCCATGATACCGCCACCTTAGAGTCAGACTCAATAATAAGTGTTTTGCTAGATTTCCATATTGAACCAGCGAATAGCAACAAAGCTTGTTTGATTGCTAATAACTCTGCTAGATTTGAGTCCACTATCCCAATAGAGCATGAAAAAATACATAAAACGCATCCCGAACCATCTCGAAGGACACCACCAATCCCCCCAGGCCCAGGCTTGCCTTCTGCAGACCCGTCAACATTGAACTTTAGCTCCCCTGTACCTGGTGCATTCCAATCCATAACAGCCCTGCCCTTTCTTTTCTTTAGTACCCACCCACTGACGCCTTCAATATTATGTACAAAATCATGAACTGAGAATCCCAATTCATTCCTAAAAGCCTTAACCCAACCAGCAACTCTATATTTAATCTTTTCCACTACATCAGACCACAAAACTTCCTTACCTTTAAACACTTTTTCATTCCTAGCCAACCATATTGACCAAATAATCCCATACAATAAAGTTTCCCATATCAATTTATACAAACCTCCCCTGTACGAAATATCCCAAGAAAACATAAGATGGTACAAAGAACTAGGTTGAATCCACTCACATCCCCACCACTTTATAATTCCACACCAAACCAGCCAAATCTGTTTACAATTCAAGAACACATGATCCACGTCTTCAACAGCAGCTTCACATATCGGACATAAAGCTTCACCCTCATTCATTAACAGACCCCTCTCAAACAACATTTTCCTGACAGGAACCTTTCCCATAGCAAGCATCCAAGCAAAAGCTTCAACTTTTGGAGGGGCAACACCTTTCCAGACCTTCCACTCTAGTTGCTTTTCTGACCCAAAGACACAATCTTCCATCACCCTGTAACAAGAGTTAACAGAGAACTCCCCTGAAGGGGTATGTTTCCAAATGACTTTATCCTTCCCATATCTGCATAATCTAACATGACTTAATCTTTTCAAAAGCTCCCCCAACAAATCAGTTTCCCATTGGAAAAGGGATCTCCTAAATTGAATATCCCACCTCCAATTTAAACCTTCCCAAAACCCAATCTCAGCTATCGTCGCCTTCTTTTTAGAAGCAATTAAATATAATCTTGGAAAAATATCTTTAATTGCCACATCAAAAACCCAAACCTCTTCCCAAAACTTAACAGAAGATCCATTACCCACAGCAACCCTCACCCCTTCTTTTAAATCATACTGAATTGAACTTGCAGGCCACCAAATTTTAAGGACATCCTTCCATATAGTCGAAACATTGTTACTGCTGCATAATCTTGGAGAGTTAAAACCCACATCACTACCATACTTAGCTATCAAGATATCTTTCCAAAACGCCTTATCTGAAGCAACAAATCTCCACCACCACTTGAACAACAAAGCTTCATTCCTTAGCTTAATCGAAACCAACCCCAAACCTTCCTTCTTTTTACTTTTTAATAACAGTTCCCACCTAACCCAGCTTAGCTTTTTTTTTCCTTCAACCCCACCCCAAAGAAAACTTCTCATAATCTTTTCTAACACATTTACCACCCCCACAGGCATTTTGAATAAGGACATGTAATAAATGGGCAAATTGAACATAACAGATTTTAGTAACTTGATTCTTCTCCCAAAAGAAAGATATATGTTCTGCCACCCTGCAATTCTGGAACGAAATTTATCAATAACTGAATTCCATGTAGACTTTGATCTTGGATTCCCACCAAGTGGAAGACCAAGATACTGAATAGGTAATGACCCCATCTGACACTTCAACTCATTGGCAAAAACTTTCAGTTGAGAGTCCTTAACCCCAATACCAGTTATGCAACTTTTATTGAAATTAATTTTCAGCCCCGACATCCATTGAAAAAGATACATTATATGTTTCAAACAAATCAACTCTGATAATTCCCCATTCAAAAAAAATATTGTATCATCCGCAAATTGAAGATGGGATATGCAAAGCCCATTCTCACCCATCCGAATGCCATTAAACAAACCTTTACTTCTCGTTTTCTCAACAAGAACATTCAATCCTTCAGCTACAATGTCAAATAAAAATGGAGACATTGGATCACCCTGCCTAAGGCCCCTTTGCAAACTAAACTCTTCAGTCGGGGAACCATTAACTAATACTGAGACTCTAGCAGATGATACACAAGACATAATCCACTTCCTCCACCTTATCCCAAAGCCCAGACAGTCCATCATTCTATCAAGAAACGACCAGTTAACACAATCATAGGCCTTTTCAAAGTCTAGCTTAAGGATAATACACTTTTGATGCTTCTTCTTTACATAATCAACCACTTCGTTAGCAATCAAAATGGTGTCCATTATTTGTCTACCCCCAATGAAAGCTCCTTGAACATCACTGATGACCTCAGGAAGAACTTTCCTTATTCTAGCTGCTAGAACTTTCGCCACTATTTTATAAAGAACCCCAACAAGAGAAATGGGTCTAAAGTCCTTTAGAAGAACTGGGCAGCTCACCTTAGGAATTAACACAATGAAAGATGAGTTAATACCTTTACAAAGGGACGACTTGTGAAAAAATTCCTTAACAGCTGCTACAATTTCCATGTTCAAGAAAGACCACCCCCCCTTGATAAAATTAAAGTTAAATCCATCTGGGCCTGGAGCTTTACCCCCATCACACTCTCTAATAACCTCAAAAATTTCATCATTCAGAACAGTACTTTCCGACATCTGTTTGCTAACTTCATGGAGCTTCTTGCCGCTTGACAACTTCAATAAAGGCCGAGACCAATTATCTGAGGAGAAAAGGTTTTTAAAGAAACAAACAATCTCAGCTTTCAGCAAATCTGGTTCCACAATCATCTCACCATTAAACTCAAGACCATCTATAGAATTTCCCCTCAATCTGTTTTTTACCGATGCATGGAAAAATTTGGTATTTTTATCCCCAGCCTTTAACCAAGTAATTCTAGATCTTTGGCGAGCAAAAAGTTCCTCATCTCTATATGCATCCCACAAAAGCTGCTTGAACTTAGAATATTCAGACCATTCCTCCTCTGACAAATCTCTCACAACTCGCATATCATCCAATTCCTCCAGTTTTGATGAAGCCTTGGCAATTCTGTTGTTAATAGCCCAGAAAACCTGTTTGTTCCACACAATTAATTCTTTTTTCACAAACTTCAACTTTGTTTGAAATTCAAAGCCTGCACTTCCCTTAACAACACACTCCTTCCATTTACATTCAACAAATTTCCAAAAGTCCTTATGATTCATCCACGCGTCAATGAAACGAAATGGTTTAGGACCCCAATTCTTCAGTTCCTCGCCCAACAAAATAGGACAGTGATAAGATAAACCTTTAGGCAACCCCCACTGTTTAAGACCAGGAAAAAACTCAAACCAAATATCAGACAACAAAAATCGATCCAGCCTACTCATCCCTAAATTATTTGACCAAGTGAAGGACTTTCCTACCATTGGGAAATCAACAAAATTCATCTCTTGAATAAACTGATCAAACAATCTCATTCCTCTAGTACTGGAAACACACCCTTTTCTTTCATCAGTATATCTTATCACATTGAAATCCCCACCCATAATCTAAGGAACATCCCATTTTTCTTTTAACTTCAGCAACGATTCCCACAGCAAGGATCTTTCCACATCACCATTTGGGGCATAAACACAACATACCACACAATTAATATGAAGATTAGCAATAGAGCCTAGAATAGCAATATACCTGTCATCTTTCTGACAATCCTGAACTGTGAAAAGTCTTTCTTCCCATAATAAACAAATACCACCAGCTGAGTTAACTGCAGGAACCCATTCCATCTTGAACCCAAACGCCCCACACAACTGTATTGAATTACAACTAAGATTATTCGCCATCTTTGTCTCTTGAATCCCTACAAAAACAGGTTTATGCTCCTTCACAAGCTTTCTCAAAGCTCTCTTCTTCAAATTATTCCCCAAACCTCTAACATTCCAAGACAAAAATTTTACCATCGTTCAACCCCTAATATACTTCACAACTAGGCACAAAAATTAACCCAAATTAATTTTTTCCCAGCAATTCCTCTGCTTTTCCCACAAAAGCTTCTTTCCCCATTGGAAACTCTACATCCAAATCACAACCCAAACTCCAGATAGCCATTGCTTCCTTACTAATAACGTTATTTCTATTAATGATGTCAGCATCTGAAATCACCCCATCAACAACCACACCAGAAGACAACTCCAAATTATCCTTCCGTTTCTTATTTTTACCACTTCTCTTCTTACCACGAACTCCTCTCTTTTTACCTACCCTACCACCTTTTTGTTGTTCCAATATTTCCACACACAAAGACCTGCTCTTCCCCCTTCTGGATTTACCACAGTCCTTCCCCAGAACTAAAGCATCAGACTCCAAAAATGCAGCATCCTGAGAATCCTCATTACTGTTGACATGATGAAGACGCGACCCAGACAAAAGAACATTTTGGCCAGCAGGTACAGGATTAATAGCAGTAGCACAAGGGTCAATATGGTGATCTAGATTTAATGGGTTTATATTTACTATCCCCAAAACATTCAGATCAGCAGAGGAACATAGCCCATTAATAGTGTTTAAACCCACAGCACTAAATCTTTGACTCACAGCAACCCCTTCAACTTCTGGATGAAATTCCACTCTTTCTTCATTAAATATGACATTACTAACAGAATTTCCACGCTCATCAAGGGTCTTGGATAAATAAATTTCACCATTTTCCATCAGAGATGGTACATCTTCCAACCTATCACCTTCTACTTCATTGATATTCAAAGAAAAATTGTAGAGCCCATTATCCATGCTTTTTATTCCATTTGGATTATGATGCTCCGTATTCTTCACTCTCTTGCCCATATCATCAATCTTCAAACTTTCTATATTTGCCTCAGAACAGACCTTACCCATATTTGCATTAATATCAGCAACCTCACCTCTATCACCATTATAACTGTCAAATGAATCAGAGCAATGCGATATATCCGAGACATTCTGTATCATAGAGATCTGTATCATAGAGACCCAATCAAACTGAAATCCCATCTCTTCTCTAACCACAACAATAAAAAGACAATCATCCACCATTAACACTAAAACAGTATGAATTGGTTTAGGCATGGATGTTACTACCCAAATTCTGGCAATATTCATCACGATTTTATTTGCAGTGATATTGTCTAACGAGATTGAATTTCCAAAATAATCACCCAGTAATTTGAAATTTTCTTCATTCCAGGCATGAGGTGGAACGCCCTCCAAATTCAGCCATACTGTTCTTTGCTGATTAACCCATGATAATGGACAGTTTCTAACATTCGTTACTAATTTGTACATGCCCTCGTTTCCCATACCCACAGCTTTCTCCTTGTCCTCCGGAGATTGAAATTTTATCAATATACATTTACCACCCATAAAAGTAACCCTTAAATCGATCAAACTTTCCTTCTGTAACTTGGTCTGAATGTCGACAAGATCAACTGACAGTATAACATCCGCATAAACACAATTAGAGAGCCAACTAGCATTAACATTGGTAGCGTTTATGATAATATCTGGATTTGAGGACAACCCCTTGTCAATACATTCAGTTTCACATATAGCTTCCACTCTATCTATTAAATCATCTACCAAATGAATTTCCTGTTGAGCACTTTCCATGAAAACACTCCCCCCAGATCTAACCGCCGATGCATATGACTTAACATTATTTTTACGAGATACCATCGTAACACAATTATTGCCAAAAGCCGGATCCTCCCTATTCAGCCTCAGCCTCCATTGCATTGTCTGTTTCTTTTTCGGTACCCATTGCTGTTCCTGCCTTTTGTTTTTTCTATTCCATAATCCAAATTTCGCAAAATTAACCTTTAAAGTAGACTCTAAAAATCTAACCCCATCAAGGTTTTCCACAGCTCTTTTAGCATCAGACAATGAAGAAAATCTCACAAATCCATATTTCTGTTTAGAATGAGCTCTCAACTTTGACGGTACAAATGCATCAACCACAGTACCCCATCTACCAAAAATTGATCTAAGCCAAAAAGCTCATTTTCTCCCTGGAATACCATCCACAAAAATAGACACAACATTCCCCCTTTGCCACGATCGATGCGGTAAGTTCTTCCCTCCTTTCCTTACTGAAACACTATAATCACATCCCCAACGCCAACTCCGACGATCTTGCCATTGCCTTCTCTGCCAATTCAGACGATCCTGCCATTGCCTCCTCTGCCAACCCCAGCACATGCTTTTAAAGTCGCTTCACACTTCAGCTCTGAATCGCAGCCTCTTCACGAATCCATCAGATCGGCTTCACAGAAAACACAGATCAGAAATCCCCCCTTTCTAACCTTAATTCTTTTAGCAGTTGCTCATTGCCTCCTCTGCCAACCCCAACACATGTTTTAAAAATCGCTACATACTTTAGCTCTGAATCGCAGCATCTTCACAAAACCATCAGATCGGCTACACAGAAATCACAGATTAGAAATCCCCCCTTTCAAGCCCTAGCTCTCTCAGCAGTTGCTGATATGCATTTGTGTCTTAATTTCAAAACCCCTTCTTGGTCGGCTAACTCTGTAGGTCCAGATCAAAAGAAAACCCCCTTCTCTGATGACAACAAATCCACGAGCTTCTTTACCGGAGTAGCTTCGTCCCTGTTGGAAACAAACCCGTCGCCGTTACCGTCGCCGTCGCTGTTGCCGTCGCCGTTGCCGTCGCCGTTGCAGATTAGAAATCCCCTCTTTCAAGCCCTAGCTTCTCAGAACATATGTGTTGTCAGCGTTGGATGTGTTTATATGCACCGCTGATCCTTTCAAGGAGCCGCCGATGAGCGTCGTGAACACGGCCTTGTCGGTTATGGCTTATGATTACCCAACCGAGAAGGTTTCGGTTTATGTGTCGGATGATGGAGGCTCCGAGCTTACTCTGTTTGCTTTTATGGAGGCGGCTTAGTTTGCCGGCCACTGGTTGCCGTTTTGTAGAGAGAAGAAGATAGTGGAGAGGTGTCCAGAGGCGTTTTTCAGATCATCTCTGCCCTTCTAGTTTTGTGTTGTTGATTGTGATCATAGACCATGTATTTTACATGTCTACAAACATAGATGTACATTAATTAGTGACACTACTAATATATAGTTCAACACTCCATTCTTCATAACGACTCTAATCTCTCTCTATCATAATTCTTTTTACCAATTGTATTTTGGCTTAGAAAAAAGGATTCTCTTTTAACAGTGACCATACTTTTGTTTCTGATTGCAAGATAAACAGTATTTTTTTTTTTTTTTTGATTGGTAACGTATGATATTCAATATCTTTAGTTTATTAATATTTCTTTTTCAAGTTTCTATTCTGATCATTACCTTTTTTTTTTCTTTTTCATCTTGTTTTTCAGTTTCATTTATAGGTACTAGGCACATTGATACGTGGTGATCTGAAGTGGATAAAATCTTATAATTCACAATAATTAATTTTTTAATGAATAGAAGAATTTTATATTCTTTTTTATTTATGCATCGTGTTTATACATTAAATAATGACATACTCTAAGGCACCGTTTGGATTTGTTTTTTATAAGTACTTATTTGCTTTTTTAAAATTTTTCTGAGAAATTATATATTGTAAATTTTTAAAAAAACAAATAAGTACTTATAAAAAACAAATCCAAACGGTGCCTAAATTGTTTGAATTTTTTACTTAATTTTTATAGTTTTAATTTGTCTCTTAACGTTTTTGTTCTTTGATTCACCGCCATTGCACAATCTTTTTATTGGTTAGTTAAGTTGCACCAAATATAAGTTTAAAGTAATAATAATAATAATAATAAGTAGGCAATTAAGCTACAAGTAGTTTCTTTGCAACAGAAATGGCTAAATAAATTTTTAAAAATTATTTGCGGATTAGTGACGGCTCACTCCTTCGCTAATATGATAGAAGGCAATTGAAAACGTGAGCTACGCTAGTTCTGTCGCAACAATTCATTCCAACATCGGAAATTTTTCACCCCACTTATTTGATATATATATATATATATATATTAAAATAGCAATTGAACTAGCGATGGACTGGAGCTGTCGCAAAGGAAATTAGCAACGGAAATTGACCATTGCAAGTGGTATTAGCCTTGCACGATTTAGTAATCCAAACGGAATTGCGATGGAAATTTCTGTCACATACTAATTACTGACGGGAAATTGTTCTTACAGTGACAGAAAACTCTGTCACTATTGCTTCTTTTTTTTTTGGGTAGTGTAGTCAAGGTTTTGAGATTTGATTTTAGGACCTCAACTTTATTAGAAATAGTTATTGAGCGGCTAGGTTTCCCTACAAGGTTCACAAAATGTAGGTTTTACTATTATAATTTAATTAAGATTCAATGATTAAGATCATTTAATTAAAATTGGTTTTATATATAATTAATCAAAGAAACTACATATATTAAGCTCAGTTCATCATTCGATTTTTGCTAGTAAATACACAAAATAAAGAAATCCAACTTTGTTGTCGGCATAGACGCATAGTGACAAATGTTCTTACATTTAGAAAAGAGATATCAAGTTCGAGCATATGAATATTCATCGATACCCATTTATTAGTATTAAGAATTTGGAGACATGGGTAGTGTAGTATCGTGTATTCTCACTCTTAAAGATTCTCACTCTTAAAGAAAGAGATTTCAAGTTTGAGAATAGACAAGCGCATCCAATGCTCATTTTTTGATATTTCAAAAAGTTGGGGATAAAGACAGATTTATATAGTTTAAAAAAAAAAAATTAAAATTAAAACACACCCACAATTCATCCACCCCCCAAATTTAAGAAAGGGACTGATTCTCATGAGATATTTATGGGACCAAAATCCCATGGCAACACATGGAATGAAAGATGGGCAGCTGCTGCAACAGTAAAAGTTGCCTTATTTTGCTCTACTTTTTTCTGTTCAATATGAGATGACTCCTCGCTTGGCCTTATCTCCCCACTCATTACCCACATGAGGATTTGACTAAATATCAGTGTGGGACCATTTTTCGTGCTTTTCTAAATTGATTTATTTATTTATTTTTATTCCCTTTTTAAGAAAACGCTATTCACACTCCAGAATAGCCATCCGTACCTCTTCTAATTACGTATATTATTATAATAATAGATCACTTTCTACTTACAACCTATTTTGACACCTATAGTTATATTTTGTTTTCAAAATACTATTCTAAATCAAATATTTTGAGAAACCGACAGTTAAATTAAATACTTATTTTATGTTTGTTATGTATAAAAAAATTCAGAGTAATTCAACGGTTAATTTTTGAAAAATATTATTATTAAGAACTATTATATTTTTTTATTAATTACAAACTGTTAATCACTTTTTAATTTTTAAGAGTTCGAACCATTACAAAGTAGTTCAAATCATTTCTTACGATCAAGATCAAGTAATGGGGTTCGAATGCCTCAATTTAGAAGATTTTTTAAGAAGACGGGTCAAGTAAATCAATCCTAATAATTTAGAAGCAAAAACAATAGAAATAAAACAATAAGCAGGAAAGAAAATCAATCCAATAAGAATTAAATGAAATAAACGGTACGGCTCGAACTACTCTCGAGCCTTTGGAAAAACTAAATTGTATCTCTTGATACAGTATTTCACCTCTTATCCTAATAAAAAATATTAATACAAACTTCAAGACGGCTCTACTCATTTCCTTTCACCCTGAGACAGTTTTCTAGCAAGAAAAGTTAATAAGAACTCCTTTCTCCAAATTTCAAAACAGTTCTATCACCACCTCACCACTTTAGATGTCTCGAACCTCCTCTTAATGCTTTTCTGTCATCTTCGAATAGCCACCAAAGATCCTACTGCGGAGCCTACCTTGGCTAAGCAGCAATAGGGTTCTCAAACACTTCTCTATGAAAGAAAGAAGCTTTGAAGTTATGGTGTCTGTTTGAGATGTTTTTCATTCGCCTCTGATCCCTTTATTTATAGATTCTGCTACAATCTTCTTCTCAGTTTCAATCTCTAAATTGCATTGTTTCATTTCCTTATCAGGTTTCTTCCTTTTGCAAATTTCTCCAATCTCAATAAACTTCCTTTCGAGCTCGATTATCATCTTCTAGATAAGAACTTCCATTCCAAATGACAACTCACTGTTCCTCGAACTCCTCTGTCACCTACCAATATTTGATAAGTGGCTAATTTATGGGATTAATATTTGTCTAAATACAAAATAAACATAACATTATTATCCTTTTATTTAATCTTATTTATCTTAACTCTTATATATTTATCCATTTATCTTTGTCATTATTCTCTTGAATTTTGATCCTTAACGACTTCTTCATTATGAATTTTATTCATAATATTTTATTTCCACATCCAATACGTGTCAGCCATTAATTGTCTGGTGTTAAAATATGGATTGACACAAACACAACAGTTTTTTATAATGATATTTCTTAAAACCTATCCGTTGAATTACTATGATTTTTGGTATACATGACATGCATAAGGAAGGTATTGGATCCAACAGTCAATTTGTCAAAATATTTATCATAGGCAGTGTTTTGAAAACGAGGTGTCAAAATAGGGTGTAAGGAGAACTTGACCCTACAATAATATAATTAATTTTTATTTTTATTCATAATGTCAAATTTATCTTCAATACCAAAATTGCTTCAAGCGATTTCCATAGTACCAGTAATATCATAAATTTTGAAAAATTGGTCGTTGGATTAGATAGATACCCCTCTCATGTATGTTAGCTCTCCCAAAAATCACAGTGATCCAGCGGTAAAAAAAAAAAAAAAAAAAAAAAAAAAACTGGCTGTGAAAAAATGGTGATATTTTAAAGAAAAAAAAAATCATAGGTTTTCACAGTAGAATTTTTCAAAAATCAACCGTTGGATTATTGTTATTTTGGCATGACTAACATACAAAGAGGGTATCTAATCTAACGATTAGTTTTTCAAAATTTCTCCTACAACTGCCCTATAATAATCATTTGAAACAACTTTGATATCAAGGGTAAATTTGGCATTATGAATAAAAATATAAGGCACCATTTGGATATATTTTTCATAAGTACTTATTTGTTTTTTTTTTAAATTTGCATTATATAATTTCTTAGAAAAATTTAAAAAAAAACAAATAAGTACTTATAAAAAATAAATCCAAATGGTGCCTAAGTTAATTGGATGATTGTATTAATATAATTGCAAGAAGGAGTGCGTGAGGCTAATTTTGGACTGCAAATATCACTTCCTTTTTTTTTTTTTGTTTTTTTTCTTTTTCCTTGAAACAAAAACCAATCTCATGGTTGACTGATTTTACATCAATTGAGTTGAATATTTGTTCTCTCTTTTTTTCTAAAAAAAATTAATTAATTATATAATGTGAAGATGACGAGTTTTATTTATTTATTTATATATCAAAGTAACTTACCTAATCAAAATATTTTTAAAAATAATCAAGTTGGAAACATATTTTTCAAAATGTCCGAATTAATTACATATTTTCAGCTAGAATAGTTGTTTCAAATAATGGTTTTAGTTTACAAAAAGAACGTTGTGTGAAATAAACTTTTAGAAATTAATAGGTTTAGAAAAACATTCATCTTTTTCAAATTTAAAAAAAAAAAAAAAAAAACATTCATATCCAATCCATTTAGAATATATTTCAAATCAAAAAATGCCTACAAAAAATCATGTAAAATTAGAAAAAATGCTGAAATTGAAAATCTTGCTGAAATTAAGAAAGGGGACATATTAGACAATATATATACCTAGTTAATTTTATATTTGACTTGGAGGGGCCTATTAGTATAACATCTTATGCTTTGGATTTCCTGATAAATAAAATCATATTTAGGGTCTTTCTGATAATTTTTCCATAATAAAATATCCTAAAAATGGGTATTGACATACTTTTCTAAGCTCGAATTTAAGACTTTTTTCCATTAATAAAAATACATGTTTCTAGACTAATAGACAAATAGTTATAAAAGTTTGAATTTTTAAATTCATATTACCCTTTTAAAAAATTAACCATCTAATCCATGTGATGGATCCATTTTAATTTGTACGAAATAATTAAAAAAAAAAAATGCCCACACACACAACACATTGCATGTCATTTTTGTAGATTAACTTGACAAAATGTCATTTTTGAAAAGTCGGTACACCAAAGCAACCTCGTGACAAAAGGCATGGCTTGACCTCACTTATAATTGCATTGTTATGGTAAGGCCTATCATGTAATATTTTATTTGTACTAAAAGAGATTTCATAATCACACGTGGCTAACAAACATGTCGCTACGGATTACAGTTGTCTTCGATTTCATGAATAGGGACGGGCCACATTTACTAAAGAGATTTTATTTTGTATGTTCAAAAATGTCATTTTGAAACAGGCCCGAATGGGATGGGGGAATCCAGGCCTACTCATCCCATCCCATTTCAGATTTATTTCAATAATTTATCTACATATTTTAGGTTAAGCTTTACTCCTTTATATATAACTGTTAGATCACTTTTTTCGCTTTTAGGAATTCGAATTGAATCGATGAGGTTCGAATCAAATATTAAAATTCAAATCAAGTGATTGGATTCGAATTGCCTCAATTAAGAGGACTTTTTAGGGAGACAGGCCAAGTCAATTAATCCTAACAACTTATAAGCAAACTCAAGCATAAAAATAAAATAGAGAATGGATAAAGAAAAGAAGAATGCGGAGATGAAGTGAAAAATAAAAAGAACTTTATTAATTACTAACCACCACATAATAAAACGTTCGTCGGTACGCCTCGAACTACTCTCGAGCCCTTTGAAACAAAACTAATACTTTCCTTCAAGAACAACTTCGAACTTAACTCTCGAACCACAAGTACGTACTTCAAATCAAGGAGCCTTCGATGCAGAGCTACATGCGACTAAGCAGCATCAAAGACAACTTCTAACTACCTCTCGAACCACAAGTACTTCAAATCAAGGAGTCTTCGATGTGGAGCCACATGCGACCAAGCAGCATCAAAGACAACTTCGAACTACCTCTCGAACCTCAAATGCTTCAAATTAATGAGCCTTCGATGTGGAGCCACAGCGACCAAGCAGCATCAAAGACAAAAGGAATCCCCCATACTCGAAGTTAGGGTAAAAGAGATGGGTGCTCTCTAATTGATCGATTGAGTTGATGTGTGTTGAGAGAGAGAATCTGTTAGTCTTCAGGCCTTTATTTATAGACTTTTAAGTGGTAGTCTTCTAGTTGGCTTCTGCTAGTTGTTGGATCATCTTCATCTTCAAGCTGGAACATCTTCAACTACTCAAGCTGGATCATCTTCAACTACTATCTATTCCCATCCGGATAAGACTCCTTATTTGGCTTGATAATTATCCTCCAAGAGTGAAGAGTGTAGGTGCCAATAAACTCTTTAGAACAAGCATTCCTGATTGGCTTCGAACTCCTTGAAAACTAATCTAATTCTAGCCAATTTATCTTTAGCTAGAATTAAAGAATTTAATGAAAACCAATTTATTAGCCATCTAATGGCCCGGTTAAAAAATGGATTAACAATAAGAGAATAGTAATAATTGTATAAAAGTAATTATATATTAAATATATTAATCAAGATGGATTGGGGATAAATAGGAGACAGTCAGACAGATTGGGGTAACCCCAACTCCGTCCCAAACATTATCAAGTTTCAAAAAATTACTACAATCCGTTTTCCTCTAACATTAATCATTATCCTAAATTCTACAAAATATGAAAGGGATGGGCCGACAATGACAACAATAATATGTTACTAACAAAAAAGATACAAGAATATCGTAATTATTGACACTCAATTTTCAGTGCTGGAAATATTCCAAGTACATTGTCAATTTATGAATTATGTTACTTCTTTTTTTTTTTTTTTTTTTTTGCCAAAGGATATATATTACTATAGTTGGTGATTTGTTGTTAATGGGGAGTGGGGCAACAAATGAGCTAAGAATTTCATTTATGAGGAATGAAACCTAGAACCTCATCGCATAAAGAGAGAGACATGAACCACAGTGACAAAGCTAAACATGCACGCTCATGAATTATGTTACTTCAACTAACACTTTTTACCATGTCCTATTTTATTTTCCATCAAATTTATACCACATCATCACTAGGAAGAAAGAAGCTAGGATCTACAATATATCTCAATAGTCTCATTTAGGTCCCTTTTTGAATTGGTTTTGCTTAAAATTATTTTTGGAACATAAAATATCACTTGATCTAAGAGACAATATGATAATCATTTGTAAATGATCGACCTGAAGAGTGATAGGATGGTTAACCATACTTGCCCCTCTATCTTCTGCCATAATCACCTCCAGTATGAAAATTTTAACATGTGAAGAGGTGATTTGGATACAGCTTTAAAGAAATATGTGAAGAGATTGTTATCTAAAAATAATTTTAGACAGAATTAATCCAAATGAGACCTAAAATGCCATTATCTATTATATTATTTATTAAAGAATTATATTTACTTGTATTTGCAACATGCCTGTTGCGTTTTATTGGTAGACTAGCGAAGACCCACACAATACATAAAACTTATTAATAAGGTTTCATATAATATATTATAATTATATAAAAAAATTATTTTGACTAATTAGATAATCTTGACTGTTTGATCTTAATTAAATTCTAGGAGCAGAGTATATGTTTTAATACATAAGAATGGTTAAAAAAGTTAAAGAGTGAAGAACAATTTACTCAAGTGGGATGTATTATTAAATAAAAATAAAATAAAATATCACATGAAAGAGAAAAGTTAAGTAGAGTTAATTTTTAAATAAATAATAATAATCAATATGAGATAGGGGAGAAGTTAGGTTGGACCCACAATTTAAATGAAAAAAGAAAAAAACTAATTATGAAAGTGGAATCAATTTTTTAAGTAAAAAGTTAAAAAAATAATAAATAATCTAGAAGTGAGAGAGATAAGAAGTTAGGTGGGACCCATAATTTAAATGAAAAAGAAAAAATTAATTATGGAGAGAAAAAAGATGGACTGACAAATGTAATTGATAGAAAATTTTGAAAATCTTAATTTCAATTAGTTAGTTGGACTAATGTTATAGTGTCATGTCATTGTATAATAGGGCAGGAACCAATAAGAATAAAGGAAATGAGAGAATCAAGTTAAGAAGAGAATGAGAAAGGAAAAGAGTATTAGAGTTCCATATCCGCCAAATGCGCGCTCTATATATTTCAATATAGATTTTCTATAAGGGCTTTTCGAATCCCTTGCATCTTCACAACTATTGAGAGAGAATACAAGCTAGAGAGGGAAGATGGAAGGACGGCTAGGAGAGAGACACACCTTGGAGTAACCGGCTCTAGGGTTATTCCTCCTATATTTAATCATTTTCTCTTTTAGTGATGTTTGATTACAAGTGCTAGCTTGACCAAACATCATATTGAATGGTAATATCCTAGTTATTTATATTCGTGACCCCTTACTTATTAATCTTTAATAACAAGGGTCAAACATATATAAATTAGAATATTCCCCTCCCATAAATTCAAGAAGATCACTTATGCCCTTATGTGTGTGACCTATTGGGTTCACCCTAATCTAGTAGTGACAGGGAACATCTCAATGTTTTCCAAAATACAAACTTTCTATTTTTGGTTCTATTGGAACAATTCCAATTTTGCTCTCAATGATAACATTTATCATTAGGCTTTCACTAGTCATGAGTGACGTTTTGCAATGTGTCATGACAAGCCCTAGGTGTGGGTGAATATACCTGTATAAATGAACCATTCGTGTAATAGATAATCCTTCACCAAACAATGTCATGATTAAGTTAGTTGGGTATGGATTCATGTCAAACCCTAACTTAATCCTGTGTTAGCTATTCACCAAAATATAAACTCAATTAGGTTAACCCTTGAAAAAACTTTTTCTCGGTTACCTTCTGCTTTGGCCAAAGACTTTATTGAGATATTATCAGTGAATGAACAATGACATTCTCCCTTTGATATTAAGGGTAGTGATCCCCTATCTCACACTCACCTATCTTCATGTACAACTTACTAAAAGCAATGAGTATCGACTACACCCTCTTGATTAAGGGTGTACAAGATACTATCAAACTCTAGTAATTCATACATAAGATAACCAGTGGTGTCTCAAGTATGAGGATTACAATTGTGACTATACACATGAGCAGCTTTTGATATTCAAATACATTTCCATAAGCTGTACTCATGTTTGTCACATTCAGTGTACTTGTTCTTCTCACAAGCACCCACAGGTTTACTATAGTGTCTCTACATTTATGGCATGAGACTCACCATTCTCCATTGGAGATAGGGTAACCTGTGCTAATTTTAATGGTTTATTATCGCCCAAATAAATAAACCTATGATTATGAACAAATCTAGAATAGATCTACTTGAGAATTGTATGTCTCTTCATCTCAACGCTTGAGATACAATTCTTTATCATACTATCCAAGGACATTATCATAAATAGTTATAAATAAAACAAGTTTACATGATAATAAAAGCCATTTCATAAAAGAATAATGTTTCATACATGAATCTAAATGAAATATAAGTTCCCTAAATGAAATAATGTTTCATACATGTATACTAATATATTCTCTATTAATGATTTCGCAAAACATATTGAAGTGCCTTTTAATGTGTTTGGACTTCTGATGAGACACAATATTGAACTATTCAATATTATCCAAATAGCTCATTTGGCAGCTTCTGAGGTGGCTACATACTCAGCCTCTGTAGTGGAATCTACTGTAATAAACTGCTTACAGTTCTTCCGACTAAACACTCCACCATTTAAGGTGAACAAATATCCTGGGGTGGACTTTTTATCATAAATGTCTTATTGAAAGTCCGAGTCAGTGAAACCATCAACTTTAAGCTCATCTCCTCCATAGACAAGAATCAAATCCTTAGTCTTCTCAAGTACTTAAGGATGTTCTTGACTGCCCGCCAGTGCAGCTCACCCGGGTTAGACTGATATCTGCTGACAACGCTTACAGCATGACTGTTATCAAGTCTAGTACATAACATAGCATACATAAGGCTCCCCACAGCTGATGCATAAGGGATCTTACTCATATGCTCTCTCTCCCGATCTGTCTTGGGAGATATATCCTTGGAGAGATGAATTCCATGTCTAAAGGGAAGCAAATCCCTTTTGGAACTCTCCATACTAAACCTCTTCAGTATTTTATATATGTATATGGATTGTGAGAGACCAAGCAACCTCTTAGATCTATCTCTATAGATCTTTATACCCAGTATGTAGGTTGCTTCTCCAAAATCCTTCATGGAGAAATTATTAGAAAGCCAAAGTTTTACAGATGAGATCATTCTTGTATCATTCCCAATGATAAATTCCATGATGAATTCCATGTCTAAAGGGAACCAAACCCTTTTTGGTGTTAGAAGTGTGCCCTAAAACCAATTAGTAGGTTGTACTTAGGGAACTTTATTTCATTTATGTTATTGTATGAATCTTATTCATCTATAGAATGACCTTAATATTATCATGTAAACTTGTGTTATTTATAACTGTTCATGATAA
>JAESVK010001396.1:403757-414524 GCA_017140935.1 Hamamelis virginiana | reverse complement strand
GTTGAGATAGAGAGACTGATATTTCTCATATACATCTATTCTAAAAGAGTTCCTACTCGAAGGTTTATTAAAGTGGATATTTAATTAACCGTATGAAGAGTAGCACAGATTTAAACCAACTCATATGGAGGATAGGTAGTCTTTCCTATCAGTGTAGTGACACTTAGGTTAATCTGTGGGTGCATATTAGATAATATGTACACTGAACATGATCTACAAAGAGTATTCCTATGGTAGTTCTGTCAAAGGAATATTCTAGTGTTATGTCCATTAATTTGGTAGTCCTTAGACCTGAGACACCATAGCTGTCTTGTGCATAGGTTGCTAGAGTTTGATAGTATCTCGTACAGCCTTATCCATTAGGTTGTAATCGGTGCTTATTGGCTCTAATGAGTTATGCATGAAGATGGATGAGTGTGCAATAAGGGATCATCACTCTCAGTTATATGAGAGAGAATGTCAGGATAAGTTCACGAAGATAATTCTCAAAGGGAACCTCTGGCCAGAGTGATAGGTAAACAGTGAAAAGAGTCTCACTGCAATTACCTTATTGAGATTATATTTTGTGGGACAGATATCAAGTGGTTGAGATAGGGTTTGACTAAAACCATACCTATTATCTTAACTGTGACATTAGGGGATGAAGGATTAAATAACATGAAGGGTTCACATAGTTCTGCTATTCACCTAAACCTAGGGTATGTCATGATATGTTGCTAGATGTCACTCATGACCAGTGAAAGCCTATTGATAAAGTGTTATCAATGAGGGCAAAATTGGAATCGTTTCGTTCCCATATATATATATATATATGCCTGTCAGCATATGTTGTATATGCTTACATATGTATATGAAGTCCCAATCTAGTCAATATATTCTTACATAAGTTATGTAAGCATGAAACTCATAAATAATTGTGATGTGCATATTTTGAAAAACTGTCTGTTGGATTAAATACTGTATTAATGGATGCCTTACATGCCGGAAATCATAGTGATCCAATGTCAAATTTTCAAAATATATCTATGAAAAACTGTGACCGTTGAAAATTATCACAGTTTCTCTCACTGACATTTTCAAGAAACCAATTGTTGGATCACTGTGATTTTCGGTAGACATGACATACATAAGTATAGTATCTAATCCAACGGTTAATTGTTTGAAATATGTATCCCGCAATTATCTATGGGCTTCATGCTTACATAAAATTATATAATTAAGCATATGCTAACTTGATCATATATATATATATATATAATCATGAAACTCCCCTTGTATGCTTGGAGATATGTATATTTGTAGCTCAAGATAATTGATGTATTATGTAAAAATGATGCATGATGAGCTTCATATATATATATATATATATTATTAGAGAATCAAATGACTAAGTGATAAAAGTGCAAAAAGTGATACAAATGAAGACTTTAGGGAAACAATCTATTGGTATTAAAACCCAGACCGTTCATTGAACCAGAAAATTTACCGGGTTAAGGGTCAACCGGGTTGAACCGTGATTGAATCGTGACGTCACCATGACATC
The DNA here is from genome assembly GCA_017140935.1 of Hamamelis virginiana. Lineage (NCBI taxonomy): Eukaryota > Viridiplantae > Streptophyta > Magnoliopsida > Saxifragales > Hamamelidaceae > Hamamelis > Hamamelis virginiana. Next base: position 412,981 of record JAESVK010001396.1, on the reverse strand, counting down.
ATAAATATATTATTTATTTATTTATTTATTAGAATAAAAACTGTAAATGATTCAAAATATAATTTTTTTTTTTTTAAAATGTTTGTACAATCAATTCATATATTTGAATCTATGTGCAGTCATCAAAATTGAAAATTGATAATTACTATTGATCAATCTTTATTATATATATATTTAAAATGCAAGATAAGAATATTGTATTATTAAATTAGGTGCTTGGGTTTCTTTTTGCTATTTGGGATTTTTTTAGGCTAATTGGTCTTTTTAGCCTTCTTGGCTTTAAGAGATTTTAAAAAGATTGAGACTATTTTAGTCATTTTAGCATTTTTTTTTTTAAAAACTGCCGGTTCTTTTAATCAGGTTGATCAGATTTTGCAAATGAGAGCGGTTTTTGAATTAAATAGATTTTTGTGGGTTAAACCAACCGGAGAGGAGACCGGTTCTCGATTCAAGCGGTTGAACCGGCCACGCCAGTCCGGATTTGATAACATTGATTAAAACTATATGAATATAGTATGTAAATTCGCAATTTAATTTTTCCAAAACTAAAAATACGATTTCAACCTTCATTGCTCTGAATTTTGCTAAAATTTGTGCAGTAAACTTTAATTAAACCACTTTAGGTTTTAATTAAGTTCCTTTAGGTTTGTTTGGATGTTGTTCAATTGTGTTTGACCAACCATTGAAAATGCAAATCCGCATCATTGAATTAGGTCAACCCCCTATAGAAAAATGTAGTCATTAGCATGTAACTGACAAATGGTACTTGATCAGTTTTAAGAATATATAAAATGCAACTCGATCTTTTTTCAGATTTTAACAATTAATTGTGATGGTGAGTGCCACACCTTTGCATTGTACCATTCAAAATGCTGGAACTTCACAAAACTATATCCAATACTATTTAATAAAATAAGGAAAATGTTATTTCCACTCCAACTATAGCTTTACCACTCCATCTTTAAATTATATAATTACAATAACAAATAGCTTTCCATTTGAAGCTTTCCATTCCACAATACCAAAATTCCCATTCCATAGGGCCAGATGTGGGAGAAATTTTGAAAAATCGATCGTTGAATTAGATACTTCTCTTATGTATGTTAAGTCTGTTAAAAATAACAATAATTCATGGGTTGATTTTTGAAAATGTCACTCTAAAAAATTGTAACTTTTTTAGTTTTTAAAATATAACTATTTTAAAATAATTCAATTTGCATGAAAAATCCAAACAGACCCTTCTTCATATTCAATTGGGTTGATTTGCTAAAAGCCTCAACCCAGAACTAACTAATTAATCTAGGGACAGCCCAGCTTGGTCTTGATTTCAACCGACCTAATTAGTAGCATTCTTAGTGAGAATAATTAAACTTTAATTCCATATTCCAACAATGAAATTGTGAGTGAAAAGTTTAGCCAAAAATAATAAAAATTGTGAGGGTGAGAAAGCAATGGGGCAACTTTCATATTTCTTCCATTATGGGATGAGTTTCAATTTTGGATTCTATTTCTTATGGATTTAGATTAGGCCAAGAAAATAAATGGAGATATGGAAAAAATGAGGGATGTTTTTCATCATGGAAATAATTAGACAATTTAAAAATTATTTTAATTTTCAAAATTTAATCTTCATGAAAAAAAAATAATAATAAATTGGGAATTTCCAAAGGCTTATAAAATGTCATGGATCTCATAAGAATTTATAACCATGAGATATCTGAGGCAGGGCCCACTTGACAAAGTTGGAAGACAGCATATTAAAATAATAAAATTACACCGTAATATTATGAACTTTATACCACCTTAACATTCATTAATTTCAAGGGTAAACTGGAATTCCCTACAACCATACCTCTAAAATCTTTCAAAAAAAAAAAAAAATCTAAAACAATTACTTAATTAGTACTGGTATTGGAAAATCAAAATGAACATTATAGGAAATTTCAAGGGGAAAAACAAAAGAAGATGAAAAAAGGGGAAATCTTGCCCCCAACAAAGAAAAAAGATTTATAAAAAAAAGAGAGAACAAAAAATTCAATTGGTCTGTGAAGAAACCAATTAAACCAGCGGTTACCATGACCAATGTCAACCCCCAAACTTCCTCTTCTCCTTCTCCAATCCTTCAAAGAAGCTTGCAAGAACCTTCATAGCTTTAACCTGACACTGCAAAGCCAATATATAACCTGCAGTTTCTTCAAACAACTTGTCAATCCCTAGTGACTCAGCTCCTGGTACAATCCTCTGCAATGCCATGATTTTCTTCTCTACTTCTGCCTTCCCATCTTCTTCTTCTTCTTTTTCTTCTTCACCGCACTCAACAACAACATCGTTTTTACCCTTAATCTCTCTCCTCTTTCTTCGCATTCTCCGAGAACTGCAACGAAAACTGCCTAAAGATTCACGAACTCCATTACCCATTTGAGATTTCTGCCTTTTTCTTCTTTCAAATGTGGTTACGCTTCTTGGGTTTTCACTATCCTCCATGGAAATACAGTGTGGAGGGAGAGAGTTTTTTTAGAGAGAGAGAGAGAAGTGGTAACTGATAAGAGTGTGGGAGTAATGGTATGACCTTTGTGAATGTGAGGGGTGTTAAATTATTGTTGAGTTCCAGAAATGTCAAAGCCAACTAAGCTGGGGCCCACCAAGTTTTTGGGCCTTTTGGCTTCCCAAGCCCTGGTGCAGAATGTGGAGATAGAGTTGCTAACCTCACGCGCCACTGAAAGCGAGTGAAGATGGTGAGCTAATGAGTGTTGACATGTGCCATGTAAACGTACTATCAAACAGAAAAGTGTACCAGACTCACATGGTAAGGTGAGATTTATGCACGCGCACGTGAAGCGAGTGTGATAAAGTTTTACTTTGGGCCTTAAGGGCCCACACTAAAAACAAAAGGGGAGAAAGCACATGTGATCTCACATGATTTTCTCGAACCTACCACCACCCATGTGCTTCCCTCTCCTTCTCTCTTCCTAGGATCTACATAAATAGCCTTGGCATGGATGCCACGTGGCAAATTGAATGAGGGCCCACAAACTTTGGTTTGTATTGATTGAGGAGAGGATGGTGGTGGGCCCATCGTTGAGCCCACAAACGTTGGTTTAGAATTGATGAGGGGAAGAGGAGTGAGAGGTGGTGATGTTTCCGAGGAGGAAACCAGTTGGAAGGTTGGTCATTGGGATTGTGTGAAGAGATGGTGAGTGTTGCGCATATGGGGCTCCATGTGATCAGAGCTACCGGATCTTTTGTTGCTGCAACCCACTACACCCACTTTTCTTCTTCCATATCTTATTGTTATATATTACAATTACAATATTTCTTGGATCCCACGGTTTCAATTTTCAAGTTTTTGTTATTTTTTATTCAGACATCCGTACTCATTCAGAGTACCAAATTTATATCCGACATCAATTATTCAATTCTTATTAATATATATATATATCTTAGGGTCAGGTTTCCTAATTTGACACCGGATTGCAAAATTAAACGCGAAATAGATTTTTTGAGAAACCAATCGTTGGATTAGATATTTTGCTTATATACATCATATATACCAAAAATCACATTGATTAAATGGCTATTTTTTCAAAAATATCACAGTTTTAAAATAAACTGTAAAAAATTATGTGAAACTGTAACAATTGCTTTTTCTGAAAAATCAACTGTTGGATCAATGTAATTTTTGGCATACTTAATGTATATAAACAAAATATATAATCCAATGGTTGGTTTTTCAAAATACTTATTCCACGCTGGATTTTGCAAACCGCAAATCAAATTAAGAGTAAAAACTATGTGTCAAGGAACCTGTCCCTAATCTTAAACAATACAAGATTACTGTTATTGTCTTTCCATTATGTCTACAAAGAGACTTTGAGTTCCATTTGAACTGACTTTGCCTAATAAAAATCATATTTGGAGACTATCTCTTCACATATCTCTTTAGTAATATTCATACCATCTCTTTAAATATCAAAAATTTTATACTAGAAGTGACTGTGCCAAAAGCGAACAAGTGACATTTTGATCAAGTGACAAAAATCACATTCGTGTACAAGTGATTGTCACTCCATCTCTTTAGATCAGGTGACATTTTGAGGTCCAAAAGTTTTAAGAAAATCAAATCCAAATGGTATCTATGCTAAGTCCAATTAATAGTAAGTTGGCTTAATGGCACCTATATCTACTTTTATAGGAAGGTATGTAGTTTGAACATATAAAAATATATTGATACTAATTTGTTGGTATTAAGAAAAAATTTGGGGAAAAGATTGCTTTCTATTACTTTGGGAAAAAAGAAAAAAAAAACAGAAAAAGCTCAAGTCCAAATAAATTACATAGAATTTGAAAATTAAATTTTAATCAATAGAGACTAAACTATTTTTAAGGTTGACGACACTTTATCATGGATTTGAATTCAAAATGCTACCATTGGAGATCTCTTTCTCTACCAAGGCAGAATGTAAAATGGATGAGATGATGTTCATTGTTTGGATGCATGATAATTAATATGAAAGAAATAAGAGGAAATTGGAAGTGGGACCTATTTTGATGGGTTTACATTGGGACAATGCAAACATGGAAATGGACCCATGTAGACAGAAAAGTAGGGGGGTGTATTGAAGAATGATGGGAAGGGGGAGGTGAAAGCCAGATGCATGGCATGCAATTATTATCACAAGAGGAATGGTGTGAGTCAGAATTTGTTGCACGGCTCTTTACTTCCATTGGTAGATATGCCTTTGCCTGCCAACCTCATTGAATGGCAATTCAATGGGCCTGACCGGGTCGGGTTTGATGTCATCTACCTAGGCCCAACTCTATAAAAGTTTGTGTGGTTTCTTGGAAATCTATTTTTTAAATTAAGGATTGCAATGATGAGCTTGGATTTTGATTTGTCCGAAAACATCAAAACCACATTCCTGCTGTCCACAATTCTTTGACGTAAATTGGATGTACTTGTATTTCATAATATGTCTCACAATACGAATCTTACCCAAAAATAAAATAAAATTTTGTGAAAGTGTCCACTAGCTTGCTCGTAAAATCTCTTGGTGAATGTACTAGAAATTTGGGTTCAAGTTCCACCTTCATCAGGGTGAGGAGGATTTGAGGGAAAGGAGATGCTACCTTATATTGTGTACCTCATAAATCAAATGGGCTTTTTTACGAGAAATAAAAACTTACAAGTTGATCCCCTATACTATTGGTCAAGTACTTTCAAATGTGACACATTGATCCATGTAGGATTGATTTATGGCACTTTGCACATTTCTATCAGTTGATCATTTGTTTATATGACTGAAAAATGATGTTAGATTAGTTATATTTTTATACAATATTTATCTTACATTGCTAATGTGCCTATATGCATATCGGTGTGTTAGGAATTTTAGGTTGGCTTATTCTTATAAATGTAATTTGTTAGTAACTTGATTTTCATCCACAAGCTTAATAGAAGAGGACTTTCAAGGTTGCAAACTCTCTAATTCAAAATAAGTCTCAAAGCACCTTGAATCCTCAATTCTAGCATGGTAAGTGACTTAAAGACCTAGTATTTACCCCATAGGTATTTAGTATTAATATTGGTAGTTTCAAAGTCAAAAGAGAGTGTTGTTAAACTGAATTTTATGATGTTTAAGTGTATAGCTCGATCCTAAGGGCTTATGGCTCAATCCAAGAGGACTACAAAAGTCATTGTGCATGAAATTTTGAGGATGCGAGTCCCTTAAAATTAGGATTACTTAGTATTACCCAAATAAACTTAATTAATCAATTAACCTAAATTAACCTAAATTAACCTATGTGTTCAATCATCAACAATATGCAGCGGAAAAGTAAAGCAAAAATATGAACACGGAGATTTAACGAGGAAAATCCTAACAAGGTAAAAAAATCTCGGGAAGAATGGAAGCACTATAAAAAAGACAACTTACAAGACTTTAACATTACTAACCAACACTTGAGTCCACAAGCCAAGTACCCTCACACCGTCTTTAAGTTTCTTCTCGAGCGAGTCCACGAATGAGCACAGTCTTCACCTCGTACCAAGCTCCACGATACATCTTCACAACCCACAATGTACCAACTGTATATTAACATCGTAACTGATGGCAACCACCGGAGATCCACTGGCAAAACCCAACCACCTTGGAGATCCACAAAGGCTAACGATGGCAAGATTCGGTCCCTTGAATCCCTTTAAGAAATCTGGGTGTGGTTTACAACCTCTCTAGATCGAAGATCAAAAAGAGAATAATGACATGCAACTAGAAGCTAAGCACTATAGAGTAAGTGTTGCATGCTATGGAGGCTAGGGTTTCTCAATTCTTGGTTAAATATGAATAAATAATTCTCTACACATCTAAACTAGGCTAAATCAACCTATTTATAATCCTAGGAAAGTCCCCTAATTGTGTAGGAGTTGTTATAGGTCAAAACCAATCAAAATCTGCAAAAAATAGAAGATTTCCGAACTATCAACGAGTTGGATCAATCTATCCTTTTTAATAGGATCGATCATACCCTTTTTGTACACCAGATCGATCGTACCTAAAAACCTCGATTGATCTAATATGATAGGATTTTTTAGGATATTTTCAAAAAATTATTTTCAACTCTTTTTAACCAATTTTCAACTCTTTTTAACCAATTTTCACTTGTGGACCATTCTTATGAACTTTGAACATGTTAAACCACCTAAATCCATATAAAAACTTAGGTTAAATTCATTCTAAAATCACCTAAAGTATCAAGCTTTGTTGAAGTACTCATAGGAGTGGGGCTTGGCTTAGCATTTTCCATGCCAATTTCTTCAACATGTCATTTACATATTTGGCTTAATTGATGAAGATGCCATTTTGAGTTTGCTTGATTTGAAGTCCAAGGAAGAAAGTCAATTCTCACATCATGCTCATCTCAAATTCATCTTGCATACATGTAGCAAACACATTGCATAAAATATTGTTAGTAGCTTCGAATATAATGTCATCAATGTATATTTGCACTACAAGCATATCACTGTTTCTAATCTTAATGAAAATAGTAGTGTCAATTTTGCCTCTAATGAAACCATTATCAAGCAAAAATCCACTTAACCTTTCATATCATGCTCTTGGTACTTGCTTGAGTCCATAAAGAGCTTTTGAAAGTTTATAAACATGATTGTGCAAATTGTGATTTTCAAAACTGGGAGGTTATTCAACATATACTTCCTCCATAATATAACCATTTAAAAATGCACTTTTCACATCCATTTGATAAAGTTTGAAATCTTTATGACAAGCAAATGCAACAAGTATGCGGATGGCTTCTAACCTAGCAACTGGTGCATATGTTTCATCATAATCAATGCCTTATTGTTGGTTATAGCCTTGGGCAACAAGTTTTGCTTTGTTTCTAACTATATTACCATTCTCATCCTTTTTTTTTTTTCAAAAAACCCATTTAGTACCAATGGTGGAATGGTTATGTGGTCTAGGAACAAGTTCCCAAACTTTTTTTCTTTCAAATTGATTAAGCTCTTCTTGCATAACTATAATCTAACTTTCATCGTTTTCGGTCTCATTAAAGTTTTTAGGCTCAATTTTTGAAACAAATGCAATATGATTGCAACCATCTGTAAGATTAGAATGAGTACTCACCTTACGCGAATGATCACCAATTATTTCATCAATTGAATGATTCCTCATAAATCTCCAAGCTTTTGGTAACTCTTGAGGTTCATTTGAAGGTTTCATCTCTTCATTTGAAAAGTTCTCCTTAGGTTGCTTTTGGGAGATGCCTTTTGGTGTAGATTCACTAATTTTGAGCTTGCTAAGCTGTTCCTTCGTATTTGACAGAAGTTTGTTATTTTCATCTTCATCAACAACATTCTTAGAAGAAAAAGGATTAGATTCATCAAATACAATATGCATGGATTCTTACACCGTTTGAGTACGTCTATTATAGACATGATAGGCTTTACTATTGGATGAATAACCAATAAATATGCCTACATTGGATTTGGACTCAAATTTTGCAAGATGATCCTTATTTTGAAAGTGATTCTCCCTCTTTTTGCATCAAAGGATTTTCCATCAAAATCAACAAATTTCAAACATATGATGCAAAGAGCGCATAAGAAATATCTAATCATATGCATATTCTAAACATAGGAATATCTCAAATTATATGCATATTTCAAACATTCATATGCATATTCCAAATATAAGAATACCAATGCACTATTATCAAATTAGTTTGACAAGTTAAGCATGCTAACTCATATAAATAAATCAAGTTCAAGGATCATAATAACAAGTTAACAATCTTAATATACTATCCAAGTTCAAAGTAAGTTAAAAACATTAGTTTAACAAGTCATAATAGTTTATCAAACTTAGTCATAATTAGTCGACTAGAACAAGAAGACTAAACAAGTTCGACAAGTTTTAGTTTTGAAAATTGGTGAGTTAGTTGGCTATACAGAAATTGGTAGTCGATTACTTTTGATAGAAATTCAAGGTTTTCAAAAATTCAGCTTCAAAAACTCATTCATTCATACATAGCAAGAGATTTTTCACAATACATTTATGTTGCTTCCAATCATATTCAATTATTCTAAGACACATGAATATCAATATGAATCATCAAAATATCACATTGAACAATAAACTAAGAGAGTTTTTCACATAAACAAAGGTATGCAAAAAGTTATTGCTCCTAACATAAAGCTTAGAAAATCTCATTCTTTTTGCAGTCAAAATTAGCAAGTTTCAATCATAAGATGCATCAACTAGAAATGTATGAGCACAATAGAAAAGGAATTATAAACAAGAATTCTAAAATTTTTACAAATTACCAACCAATGATGGTTTTATTTCCTTCATCTTTAAAGAGTTGATGGTGGGTTCCTTGACTAGTGATCTTCATCACTTATGATCAAAATAATGAATGTCTTCCATTATCAATGATTTGTATGCATAGCTTCATCATCTCTTTATCATACAAAGACAAGCTCCTGAAAAAATACCACATGGAAACGTAGCGGAAGGTAGGATTTAAAATTTTCCATGGTACTCATTCTAAGAATCGAACTCTAACGATGAATCGAATCTAACTTTAAATAAAAACAATAAATAAAGCTTACTTGTTCTTTGATGTTCCTTTGCAATGCTCGTCCTCTTTGATGATCGTCTCGCAATACTCCAAGCCCCAAAAGTATGGTGGCCTCCAATGTTAGTCCA